>PVIW01009401.1:0-52187 GCA_004026585.1 Noctilio leporinus
GTTCAAAGTACAAACAATTCATCAGCTGTACAAGTTCTCTCATAAACTCCCAGAGTTTAAGCCTGTTATTCACCTACATCTCCCCAAGCTTCTCTTTGTTCTTTTTCAAAAAAGTTTATTCATTATTTCCAGAGAGAAGGGCAGGGAGGGAGGAAGAAAAGGAGCATCAATGTATGGTTGCCTTTCATCTGCCTCCAGCCACAGACCTGGCTGGGGAGCTGGCCTGCAACCTGGTTATGTGCCATGACTAGGAATCGAACCAGCGATCTTTGGGTTCATAGGCTGGTGCCTATCTACTGAGCCACACCAGCCAGGGCCCCAAGGTTCTTTTATGTATGATGAAGTCTATAAATATTTACTGTTTCAATATATGCTTTAATTGTTGCATTAAAACATTTACTTACATGTTTCAATGATAACTTTAGTAAACACAGGGGACAGCTTTGATTTTACTGACATTTTGCTGAGCTTACTCAAAGTGCTCATCTTTGTGAATGTTCCTTATATCACAAGTTTATTTCTAAAATTTGATAGTTCTAATTCAGACAGATTTCTTCTGAAAGGTACTTCATAAGTTGCACACAGAGCAGATGCCACCAGAAGTGTGAGGTCTGCAAAATTTGATATTGACAATGATCTGCTTCTGGTTTTGGCATTACTATTCCTTTCTAAGATAACCACTGGTTTGTTTGCTGCCCATTGATATCTAGAGACTCTCAATGCAACATCTGGCCATTTGTATTCTACATACATATGTACTTTTCACTTCTCTCAGCTTTACCTGTCTTGTTTCCAACTCTCTGTGGCCTTATTTCCTATTGCACAAGAAAATGCCTGTCTGTAGATTATTTTTTTAAATTACTTTAAGAATCATGACATGCAAGATTTGGTAGGTCAGTAGAAGTCTCTTTCTCACTTTTGAGCTACACAGGTAATTATACTATTTCCTGGGTTGTGTTAATTTGCGTAATTCAATTGCCTTTAGGGGGTGTTGCTAATGGGAAGCTATGCTGCTCAGATCACATGGTACACAGAATGGCATAAACGGGGTGTTTATTTAAATAATTGTCTTCATAGTTTACTTCATCTTAAACTGAGAGAATGGATGGGCAATTATTGAAGTTGTAGGCATTTTGTTTAAATAAAACATTGAAGTAGGTATGAGTCATGGAGGAATGTTTTTGCTTTGTTTTCTTTTAATGCAGCTTTCTAGACCTACTGTTGCAAAATGTTTTAAGAGCGGGACCAGAAATAAATTATCCAGAGTCATTATAGCAAATAAAATTTACATATATCCATGATTACAAACTCCAAATTCAGATAACTCTTAGATAATATTGAACCCTTAATTTAATACAGAAAAGTAATGTTTCAAAACACAATTTAAGGCAATCTTTCTGCTGTTGAGAATTTACTGATGCATCATCATGAATTTATTTTCCCCGTGAAACATAGATTAATGCTTTGAGATAAAAACAGCCAAGGGACATTGGAGGACATTTATGTGCAAGCAGAGAAATTGTATCTCTAGGCTATAACTATTTATCAATTTTCCTGCCACTAAAACCGGCCAGCCAGTTTGTGAGCCTAAGATACAAATGAGTGAGTGACTCTACATAGAAAAATATTCTCTTTTGGGAAAATTTACTCAGCAAAATTACTACCCATTGATGATATTTTTTCTGACATTCTCTTCATCCGTATCTGTACTTTGCAGTTACTCTCCAACTGACCCTTTCAAATTACTATCTCTACTCTTCAAAAAGAATCCCTAAAATCTAGAAGTGGTTTGGTTTTTAAAAGGAAGTTCTTTTTCTATTTCCACGGAATTACAGAAGCCTTGTTTGAGTTCTTATTTTTTAAGAAATTGTGTAGATTCATAATCCTTTTTTGTGGTCAGGAAAAAAAAGAGTACTTGTATTCTATTCTCTTTTATAGGTCAAACTAAAATTTTGTTTATTATTTTCTCATTTCAAACTTCAGGAAAAAAGCCGTCAAGTAAACAGAGGTGAACTGAAAAGCAACCCTACTACACAGTCAGACCATCAACGTAGAATTAGATTCACCGTTGTCAGTCACACTCTCTGAGTCTGAACAAGGCCTTCTTAACCCAATAGCAGTTGGACAGATTTTAGGGTTTCTGATCATATAACTGTTAACTCCAGGGAAAAAAAATAAAAAGTGTAGAACAGAAGAAAATATAGCAAAGGCTTTTCATGTCTTCAAGGTAAGGAAGGTGAGGTCAGGGACTCATTTAGAATTTTTAGAGGACTGGAGCTCTGAAAAGATTATGATTCCTTATAAATAAAGTCAGTACCAAGTTACAAATTTCAAAATGCAAAACTTACATACATGATTCAATTAAGAGCTTCTGTCTAGTAATTTCTTTTTCTTATAAAAAT
The DNA here is from genome assembly GCA_004026585.1 of Noctilio leporinus. NCBI lineage: Eukaryota > Metazoa > Chordata > Mammalia > Chiroptera > Noctilionidae > Noctilio > Noctilio leporinus. Next base: position 2,403 of record PVIW01009401.1, read on the forward strand.
TTGTATACTTGGTTGGTGACACAGTGGATAAGGTGCCGGCCTACGAACCCAAAGGTCACTGGTTCGATTCTTAGCCAGGGCACCTAACCAGGTTGCAAGCCAGGTCTCCATCCAGGTCAATAGCTGGAGGCAGGTGAAAGGCAACCATACATTAATGTCTCTCTTCCCCTCTGCCTCTCTCCCTTCCCTTCTCTCCAAAAATAATAAAATAAAAAAATCTTTTAAAAAAATTGTATAAGCTTGTCATTGCCGAGCTTTCTTAAGTTGTTGTATCACTGGTTTTGCTGACGTCCATTGAGCAATGCAGGATGGGAGAAGACCTTATCTTAGACATGCATGTTCCTTACTTAGAGCTGCATTTTCCTTGCATATCTCTCATTCCAATGTCTTGCACACAATAGGTACTTACTTTATATATGAATTCCGGATGGGGCTTATTAGTGGTGAAGTTACTCCTTATGTAACTGGCTGATCAGGGGAAGTTGTCAACAGAGTTTTCACCTTCAATGACTCAGGAGACAAAGATGGTGGCTATTGTCAAAAGTAGGTTATCAGCACCTTTTGAAATTGACTTTTTGAAGTTTGCTAGCTTCTAAGTAGAACATTCACCTTTCCCTTCTCCTGAATAGGCAATCACCACATCTTGTACCTTTACCACATGGAATCAACAGGCTTCTTTCGTGCATGAATACAACTGAAGCCATCATCAGACTTTGACTGGTGAATGATCGCCCTCCTTTATTTCTTCCTGACCATACAATTTTTCAGAAAATGAGTCTTTATTGTAAATTTTGAGTCCTTGGTCTGAATTTTCCCAACCTGTATACCTGAGAAAATGTGCGTGCATGTGTGCTTCGCTTTTTTTTTAAAGAAAGACTAAAATGCCATTAATTGGATGGAATGCATTTGCAAGTATATTCACAATCTTTTCAGGCTCTTTCATTTTCAAAAGATAAAAAAGTAAGTTGCTGAGAAAAAAGAATATAAACAAAAGTATATAATATATTGCATCTATTTTCTGATTTAAAATTTGAAAATAAGCTCTGGCTGGTGGATAAGGTGTCAGCCTGCAAGCCCAAAGGTCGCTGGTTTGATTCCCAGCCAGGGCACATAACCAGGTTGCAAGCCAGGTCTGTAGCTGGAGGCAGGTGAACGGCAACCATACATTGATGTCTCTCTCTCTCTCTCTGCCTCTCTCCCTTCCCCTCTCTCTGAAGTTAATATATAAAATATTTTTTAAAAATAAATTGAAAATAAACCAAAAATGTTTTTTCTTTTCTGGGCCAAATTTCTGTTTGAGAGTTAAAGCATGCCATTAATGGGTGACCTTGAACTTTAATTACATAGAACCAAAATAAAAATTAGTCATCCTAAGACTGTTTATGCGGGGGACTACTTTTTGCTACACAGTAAATATTAGGTTTAATATGGCCTCTCTTATTTAATGAAATGTATACTGAGCCTGTAACATTAACAATTTATTTACAATAAATTATATAATGCCAGCAAAGTAGGTGGGGGTGGGAAAAAAGAGATTTTGTGTGCTCATAAAAATTTATAAGGTCACTAAGGCAAATCTAAATGAACCTTAACAGAAGTATTAATATTTAAGTATTATGACTTACACTTGGGAGCAAATCATATTATTGATAGTACACTCAAAACCAATCATGGCATGAAAATACATGCCCTTGTGTAATTTGGTAGAACAGCCCAGCATACAATGAACCTTTTCATTAAATGGATCTCAATTTTGCTGTAAAGTGACATTCATTTGCACACACACTTTCACCTCTACTTTCTCCCTCTCTCTTTCAACTGTTTCCTGAGCTTATGGAATCTCCAGCTATTGTTATTTTTGCTCATTCCTCAAACCAACTTATCAATGATTTACAAAATTCTATTGATTTTTATTTACAAGTCCCTTTGTCACATTCACAGCAATATCTCTTTCAAACACTTGAATTCTCTTTAAACCTTTGGCCTTTTAAAATTACTGTGCCCAGGAGGTACAACTGACTAGATGACAATTTTCATGGTGTCATCCAACTGCCTCAAACTAAAAATGTTTACTTTTCTAGGTCTACCTTACCCCAAATACCTCTGGAAATGTTGCGATGCTTGAACTTAAAGGGAAAATCCGAAGTGTAAAAATAGGCACAATAGTAAGAACCAATGTGATTTAATGAAAGACCATAGGGTTGAACCAAACAGACTTAAGTTTGAATCACAGCACCACCGTTCTTAAGTAGGAGAAATTATTTAACTACTTGGGTTTCAGTTTTTTCTTCTGTAAAATATTCCTTAGCATTACAGATTATCTATGTAGATTTAATGGGATGAGGTTTACAGCACCTGGCATATCTTCTTATACATAGTCAGTTGGCCATTAGATATATTAATTCTATTAAATTAAATTATATTTAATTCTATTAAAACACAATTAATTTGGGGGTTCTCTGGATGCTTCCCCACACCCCTTACATGTTTTGTTCTTGGAGTCATCAAAGTCTGCCTATTCATGCACAGTTACAAAAATCTTCCTGTTAACATATTCCAAGCCAAACTCTGTTTCAATGCTGGGTCATTTCATGCTTTAACTGCTACAAATTTATTCTGGCTAGTTTGTGCATCTCTGAATTGGTGAAAATTTTATTTGGAAAGTGATCTTTTTTGATCATGTTGGCCCTGCACCTTTTCTCCTTAATTTTATCTCCTACTACTACCAGATCTCTAACTGAAGAATTAGATTAAATGATCTGGGGATACTTGAAAACAGTTGGAAATGATAACAGGAAGGACAGGACTCCTTGTCCTACCAGTAAATCAGCATGACTGCCTTCCACATAGATAGAAACAGCCTTTTGCCTCTGTGCTGAGTTCAATACCAAAAGAAATGAACTCCATTAAACACTATCTTTTAAAAAATCAAAAAGCTTACAATCCACATGGCAATCAGTTCCCAATTCCTAATATATCTTTACATAACATTCAGCTATTTTTTTATTGTTGTTATATTACATTCATCTCCTTTTCTCCCTCTGCTCTCCTTTTCTCCACACTAATTACCTGCCCCCACAGTCAATCCCACATGTTGTCCATGTCATTCAGCTGATTTTTAAACTTGTATTCTTGTAGTTGCTTCTTTCCATTTATTTCGCATTATAAAGAACCTAAAAATTATGGTATATCTACAGACTACCTAAATGATGTGTATTCTAATTTGGTCTATCTGAGCAATTAAAATAAGTCACTCTTATTAAAATAAGTCTCCAGTAAACATCATCATTGACCATCATACTGTCATATTTAATAGTGTCAATCAAACAGCATATCATCGAAAGAACATGAGTAAGCTCAATGAATAAATTACATCTTTAATGATTTTTCTACAAATTAAAACTAAGGACAATCTGTGTTCTGTTGGAAAAATATTAAGTCCAGACTCTTGAACTCTACTTATTTTTTTTTTTAAATTTAATTTTATTGCTGTTGTTTTGCATCCATCCCTTTTTTCCTCCCCTCTGTCCCCTTCCCCACCCACCCATTCCCCCACAAAGTCAATCCCACTTGTTGTCCATGTCCATGGTTCTTCCATTCCAGTTTCTTGACTTAACTGCTCCCCTTCTTTGCCTCTTCCTCCCCCTCTCCCTACCCCACTTCCCCCTGACCACTGAAGGTCTATTCACTGTACTTATGTATCTGGTTCTGTTTTGCTTATTGTTTGTTTTGTTCATTATTGTCCTGTAATGGGTGAGATCTGAACTCTATTTATTTTGGGAGCTGGGACACCTAGTGACCTGTACTGATCTTGATCTCTGAGATAGATACCTGACTCAAGCAGAGATTTGGGAGGAAATGGAAGAGGAATCCAGAAAGTGGAGATGCAGACAAGAGATAGGTTTTTAAGAAGGCGGGTTTTAGAACTGAGCAACTAGCTAACTGCTCAGTACCTGACATGAAGTAACAGATTTGGATACATTCCTTTCTTCTGTTTTGTGTGCCTAAAATAATGGCCCACATGTATCATTCAAAAATAACTATTGAATGAATACATGGCTCTTGACAGGGCGCTGGTGGTGGACATGACCTTCTAAAATAAGGATCTTACAACAGAACTTGGCACAAGGTTTGTGGTGGATTTTTGCTGGCAGGGATCAGGAACTGGATCCTTAAGTACAGAGTGCTTGCTCAATAGAGGATTTCCTATGTAGCTCTCCAGCCTTAAGATTCACAGACAGGTTTTGTAACATGCAGACAACTTGAACTACCAAATTTAACTCTAACGTAATATCTGATCAACATCATCTTAGAAATTTAGCCCCATATCTCCCTTCTTCTCTTTTTCTGAACTCTGGAGAAATATTTATGTCTATGGTGCCTTTATCTGTTTTAAATGAAGGTTCCATTTATTCTGCTTTGCTACAAGCTAAGTCAAATATACTTTCATGTTGTTATGAGTTATTAGCTATTATTTCTAACCCTTTAATTATCTTCGTTGCTTTTTTAATGTTCTCCAGGATTTTAATGTCTAACACCCCGGAACCCAAGCTTGGACATAACACAAGGTCTGTCTGGAAAAAGTCCAGCCGATGTTAATATAACAAGAATGGTTTGCACAACATTGATGTAACCCAGCAGCCAAGGAGAGTGGACTGGAATGCCCAGGTGTGAATAATGACAACTTCATTGTACCAGTCAGTAGGCCACTGAGTGCCATGTGCACCGTGTGGCCATTGCATTCATAATGACTGAGTGAGTAGAGCAACAAATCTGCATCAAATTTTGCATTAAGCGTGAATATTCCTCCACAGAAACTATTCATCAAATGATTCAAAAGGCTGCAGTTATAGGAACCAGTGATTGGCAGCTTCATCACAACCATGCACATTACACCTTGTACGAGTTTTCAGCAAAACATCAAACTACTCAGGTGACTCAGCCCCCCTATAGCCCAAATTTGGCATCCTGCAACTTCTGGCTTTTCCTAAAACTAAAATCACCTTTGAAAGAGAAGGGGTTTCAAACCATAAATGAGATTCAGGAAAATACAACGTGGCAGCTGATGGAGATTGGGAGAACTATGTGAAGTCCCAAGGTGCTTATTTCGAGGAGGACTGAGGCATCATTGTGTACAATTTTTCTTGTATCTTGTATCTTCTTCTGTAAATGTCTCTATTTTTCATATTACATGGCTGGACACTTTGTGGACAGAACTGTAATTTGAGAATGGATGGTGGAGGCTAATGTTGAATTATTACCATAAGATCATTGTATGCTTCCTATTCCAACTTATGTAGACTTCTCCCAGCTTTCCTTGTTTTTCTAATTATTATATGCTCCATTTGTAAGTTCATCTTTTCCTACAATTTTTGAGGCAGTTATCTTTTATACTGGAAATTCACAGACCTAACTGCATTCTCTGAGTTCTGTATGTGTAATTTCTTTTTTTTTTTTTTAATTTTATTGTTGTTGTATTACATTCATCCCCTTTTTGCTCCCCTCTGTCCCCTTCCCCACCCACCCATTTCCCCCAAAGTCAATCCCACCTGTTGTCCATGTCCATGGTGTATGTGTAATTTCTTTCCTCAAGTATTACTTTGCGTGAATCCAAACTAAATCTTTATTCCTAACATCATAGTTTTAACTTAGCGCGATGCAAATGTGAACAGCCTAAATATAGTATTGGTATCTGAAATCCAAGCCAAACTCATTCTTTTTATTATTATCTCTCCATCCCCAAATCTGTTTCTTCTCCTAGGTACTGCCCAGGTCTCTGCACAATTCCATGTCCAAGTTGAGGGATCAATAATTTTCAGTCTGTCTTTTCTCTCACTACCTACAGCTAATTGGTTTTCAAGTCCCAATGAGTTTAACCTTTATGTTCTGTTCAGTTTACCTCTTCAATATGATCCCCACTCTCTTTTTCACGCTAACTAAACATCTTTAGATTAGACTACTATAATCCATCATTCCCTCCTTTCTTGAAACACATATCATGTCATTTTTTTTTTTTACCTTAGGAAAAAATCATATTATTTCCATTGCTTAATATGCATTCAAGACACTGACATCACCTGCCTTTCTACTTTCCCTATCTTTTTCTATTTTTCTTCCTCCCCTATTCTTCCCAAATTCAAATCGTACACCAAAGATGGCAAACGTATCCATTTTAATTAATTGGAAGTGACTTCTTAAAATATGTCTTAAGAAGTGCCAAGACAGATTGGCCACATATACCATGAAGGGGTGGTGGTAATGGTAGCACTATGTAAGACAATTGCTTTTCATCTTACTGCACAAGTTGAATATTTATAATTTCCTAACCCTTCTTTTGCTTTGGTACCCTGTTACTTTTATATTCCTAGACATGGGCCTTCCTTCCCTTTCTTGATGCTCTCCTGTCATCTCTTTAAAAAATAATTTAGTACATGGTATTGACAGAAAACGGGCATACAAAAACAATCAGCTCCATACCTTACACCATATACCAAATGCATATGAAAGATCAAACAGAAGCAGAAGCTATAAATGTTCTAGAATATAACATGAGAAGAATTCATTTATAGTGTTGGAGTGGGGAAGGTCATTCTAACTATGATTTAAATTCCTGAAATCATAATAGAAAGATTGGTAAGTTTAACTCTCTCAAAACCAAAGTCAACTATAAGGTAAAAAGAAGCAAACAAATAACAAAAAACTCTACCACTCTGTAGACTGGGAGAATTAGTAGCAACTCATATAAGAAAGTACAATAGTTTGAAGAACTTTTAGATATGAACAAGGAAATTATTTACTAACAACAAGGAAATTACTAACAACCCAATATAAAAATGGGCAAAGAACGCTCAGGGCACTGCAAGATACTGGTTTGGAAATCACAGGTGAAAAGAAAGGACATCAGACAATGTCTGCCTTTAGGGAGTTTATCAACTAGAGAGGCTGAGATAAATACAAAAATAATTATAATGCGGTCATTACCTTAAGAGTTACAAGCGAAGTTGTATGGAATTTACAGCAAAGAATTCTTTTTGGGAAGGGGGAGAAACAGCAATGTATGGTTGCCTTTCACCTGCCTCCAGCTGGGGACCTGGCTGGAGACTTGGCTTGCAATCTGGATATGTGCCCTTACTGGGAATCAAACCAGTGACCCTTGGGTTTGCAGGCTGGCACCAATCCACCAAGCCACACCAGCCAGGGGTTGGAGCAAAGATGAATTCTTAAGGGTATTATATATCTGAAAAATTCAGTGCTTGAAAATGAGTTTTGAAAGACTGACATTATTTTCCCAAGAACGCACAGAGTATTTAGTTCAGAAAATCAAATGCCTACAGGGTTGAAGGCAGGTTGTGCATATAGCAGTTTCCTCTTATCTAAAGGGGATATCTTAGAAGACCATCCGGTAGACACCTGAAACCCTGTATTGTGTTGAACTTTATACGTATACGATTTGGTTTCTCCTATATGTACATACCAATGATAAAGTTTGATTTATACTTTAGGCACAGCAAGAGTTCAATGACAATAACATAATTATAAAATAAAGCAATTATAACTATATACTGCAATAAAAGTTATGCGAATGTCTTCTCTCTCTACCTCTTTCTCTTTCTCTGACAACAACTGATCTGCAACCAAGATGGCTGCTAAGTGAATAATGGGCAGGAAGTGCATGGAGCTCAGAATTGTTGGACAAAGGAATGATTCTCATCAGGGAAGAACAGTATGGGATTTTGTTGAGCTACTCAGAGCAGTTCACAATTTAAAACTTAAGAACTATTTATTTCTGGAATGTTCCATTTAGTATTTTCAGAATACAGTTGACTATGGATAGCTGAAATGGTGAATAAAGAAAGACTACTGTAGAAATGAATGGATTGTTACATAGACACTGATCAAAAACAGGATCTATAGTTTCTTACACTTGCCATATTTAAAAAATCCCCATGCATAGTTCAAAACTCAGGCCAATTCAATTACATGCCCAGGATGAGGTGATGGAGGGGAAGGAGAATAGAATGGAGATGAAACCAAGGAACCTGTAGTTTCACAAAATTACCCTGATGATAACAACATGGACCAGCAGCATCCTCATCACTCATGATGTAAAAATGCAGAATCCCAGGCCCCACCCCACACTTACAACATCAGAATCTGTATTATGACAGTACCTCCGATCTCCAATGATTCTCATACACACTGTAAAATTGGGAAAGTCTTACTTTAGAGAACTTTGTCATTTTCCAAGGGAGCGGCCAACTCATGATATAGTATCAGTGTTTCCCTGAGGAAAGGCAGTCTCTAGTTAAAGAGATTTTAATTTTTCAACTTAAACTCTGCTGGCAACAACTCGATTCATTGATGTCAGGTAGAAGCCATCAAAAGTTGACTGGAGCCTCTGAGTTTGCTACAGAGGGAATAGTGGATTAGTGAAGTTTATCTTTAGGCAGAAAGTTTTTTATGGTGGGTTTTTGGTATTTACTTAAAAAAAATTTTTTTTTTGAGCTACAATGGCATCCCTGCCAATGTCATTGTACAGCAACGTCTGCTGTGTAAGACCGCTCTCATGTAGTTGGGTTAGGAGTGCTGGAGCACCACCAGCTCAGAACTTGCCTTCTCAACTATTTTGGAAATAAAGCTATAAAGGCTTGGAGGGCTTGGAATGCTAAAGTTTACCTTAATTTTGGTAATGTTAAGTCATTCAATATTTCTAAAGCCAAGATTGTAACTGCAATACAAAGGAAAAAATAATTGCTCCCCCGTGCTCTGGTGGGAAATGTAACTGGCACGAAGGAGATAGCTGAAGACTTGTTCCAGCAAATGCGGAGCTCCTACTGTGTGGCAGGTGCTATTCCAAGTCCTTTAACTTCATCCCTTGGGTGATGTTTCTAGTGGGCCAGCTTCCTGGAAAGTTTATGTCACTGTTGTTAGAATGAATGACCTCACAAGATAAAAGTGTGGCTGAGTGGGGGCTGTCCATGGCTCCAGCTGGAGGCTGGGAACAGCCCAGCAGCACTGTCTTCACTAGCAAGGGCCTAGGAGACTGACCTGGAGCCCAAGGGAGGGAGAGAAGGAGGGACATGCAAGACAGGTAAAGACACAACTCAGTGGTCTCTCTCTCCCATTGCTCAAGATTCTGACAGCAGTTACAACATTTAAAAAGGCAATACTCCACATGGCTTTCAAGGAACAATAAATATCAGCAACCATTTATTCTTGCTTTGACAACCCTTATATGATCCTTCATTCTTCAAGTTATTGTTTCACTAATATTTTTACTTACATTTGTTGAAATATTACATAAAATCACTTCTATGGATAAATAAACAGATAAATTGCCAATAAAAAATCAGTTTAAAACCTTAATCTGTTGAACCTCTACTGCATTAAAATATGCATAATTACTTCTGAAACACACTAGACATTTTTGTAATCCATAAGAGCAAAACCTAAAAAAAAAAAAAAAACTTGATAGACTGGAGCTCTGTAAGAAGTTTTTTTTCTTTTTTAAAGAAATTCTAAGCAATAAAACTTTTAAGGCTCAAAGAATATAATCACTGAAAACAGCTGTATTATTTCTGTAGAAGTTTATAGTGCATGCACTTAATTTTTAAGATGCGCATAAGCATGGTGACAAAGGAAAAAAGAAAATGTAATGTATCAGGCAAAGTACACACACACACAAACACACAGGACAAAATAGAAAAACAAATCTCCTTTTGAGTTAAAAAGAGAATATTTTTTCTATCATCAAGGAGGAAGAAAGACATCTCTGAACATGAAATAATTATTTTCTCAGCATAAAGCTAGCGGGGTGCTGAGGGGGTGGGATGGGAAATAAAAGGGTACCAGGTCAGAAAGAGTGGCTTTGGCCCTTGCGAACAGAACTTCGATTTATATAACAAATCAATGCACTTACAGGACGGGCTTAACTTCACCTGTGGGGAGGTGGTTCGGTCCTTTCTTCTTCTTTGAATGAAAGGGCAAGACTACCAGCTCTCCCGCTGCCTCCCACCGCAGGAATGCGGGCAATCTACCCGCAGAGCTGTTTGGAAAACCCTAGCACTCAACGGGAGCTGTATCAACAGGTTCCTGCTGCTTCCTCACACTGAGGCGATTGTACAGGCTGAATGGGAACCTTGACCAAGTTAAACACTATCATAGGAATTTAAAACCAGCTCTGGCTGGAGTGTTTCGTTTTGTTTTTTTCTAAATAGAATCACAATTTATATTTTTATCACTTCAGTCTTTTGAGCCCAGAAGTGTGGCGCTAGCAAAAGGGCTATTTCCTCACAGCTTAATACAAAGCATGTTTTAAGGAACGCCTGAGAGTTGGCCTTGGAATGTCGGTTAGGGCAGGGAATTCTTTTCCAGATGGAGCTGCTAATGTGGTTTTAAAAAAAACTCAGGAGACTCAAAAATGTCCTTGCAAGCAATGTCATAAATGCCAAGCCCTATATATATTAATTATCGAATGCATTTTTATGGCCACTGCCCTTAAACACAAATAGTTATCTTTTCTCTCTAAACTTTGCCATATACACACAGAAACACCTTCCATTCTGTCTTTAAATAAAACGGTTCCCAGTGCATGAGTGGATGAGGATTCGAAGCACTCATTAGAGAAGCTTCATTCACATCACCAGCCCCAAGTGCTAAGGAAAGTCAGAGGAAATTTCTAACCACATTTTCTTTTTTAAAGATTTTGTTTATTATTTTTTAGGGAGCGGGGAAGGGAGAGAGGCAGAGAGACATCGAGACATCAGTGTATGGTTGCCTTTCACCTGCCTCCAGCTACAGAACTGGCTGGACACCTGGCTTACAACCTGGTTATGTGCCCCCTGGGGTATCGAACCAGCGACCTTTGGGTTCGCAGGCCGGCGCCTTATCCATTGTGCTACCAGCCAGGGCAGTCTAACTACATTTTAAACTTCTATCTATGATTTCCAAAAACTGGAATCTGGTTAAAATTCTGGTTGACGTCCAGAATTAGCTTGCCATGTCTGCGTAGCATTTGTCACTATAATCATATCATTTGCAATTTACTCTATAGTATGAGTAAGCTGCTCTTAAGAGACAATATGGTTTGTGTAATTTGATTTATTGTGAAGTGCTTTAAACTACATTTAGCATGAAAGTAATTGATGACTGTAATGATTCAAATATTGAGCATATAATTTTTAAAAAGCCAACATTCTCAAAGTGAACACAATAATAATAATTTAAAAAACTACCCTCAATCTTAATGATAGAAATGGAAATCTTTATGATAAAAAATAATCACTGAGCAAATAATTTGCTTATTACTATGTACTGGTATTTTAATTGGCCAGTTTCTTAGATGAGCTATATATAAATTAGAAAGGAATAATGTTTAGGTAATTGTCTACCTTACTTATTAATGTAGTAGATTTTAGGGCTCACTGGAATAAACTTGAATGTTGATGACTTTTACATTTGAGGAAACAAATTAAGTAGCAACAAAAGCAGAAAAATTGAGGGGAAGTGGAATAAGGAATCAAAAGGTAAAACTCAGCAATGGAGATTACTAGCAACAGTGCACAACTTAAAAAGACACATTTCACTGTTTTCCTCAGCTGCCCTGGAATTTAAGGGTTTGGGCTCTTCATGAAGTTAGAGAAGCAGAGACAGAGAGAGTAAGGAGAAAGAGAGAGGAGGTGTGTGTGTTTGGGGGTGAGAACAACAGAGAGAGAGTGAGAAAGACAGAGAGAAAGAAAGAACTCCTTGTAGGAAAAACACTCCAAGTCAAACATTCTAGTGAACTTGGCCCTGAAATTTGTACTTGACATTATGATTTTTATCACTTCTTAAAGGGATATGACAAAGCTCTTTAAATAATTTCCAAAGGGCATGGAATGTTTCCAAAAGTGGGATGAAGAAGTCTGTAATCATGGAAGCATTACTTATTTAGCCATTGCCAATTAAGATGATCAGATACCTCTATAAAATGGGAATTATGAGTTGAAGGTTTTATATTAACATGCTTACACATTTCCCTTCCTCCATGACTCTCCCTTTTCCCCTCCCTCCCTGCCTTTGCTCTCTTCTTCTTTTAATTTGAGAACAAAATTTGTATTACCTTTTCATTCTGGTACCAAAGTAACCTGAAGAACTAATGTGGGGCAAGATTAACTGGGCACCTGTAAACCCTCTTCACAGTTCCATTTACCACAAAAAGGAAGCCTGGAGACAATGAAGGTGCCACAGTGATGATCAAGGCAGCTTTACTTAAAATTGCCAAATAATAAAAACAACACAAATTCTCATTGACCCAGAAGGGTCAATTGTGGTATATCCATGCAATGAAATACTGTATAACAAAAGAACAAATTATTGATAGATGGAACACTATAATTGAATCTCACTGACTTTTCATTTTGATCCAAACAAAGCATACTCCAAAAAGTACACAGCTCAGGATTCCATTTCATATAAAGTTAAAACCAGCAGAGAGGTTCACCAGAAGGGGGTTATTGATTGGGAAGGGACACAGGGGAGACTTCTGTTGCTGAAAATGTCCTAGATCTTGATCTGGTTGAAGTATACAGGTTTATCAATATACATACATCCACTGAGCTTTACACTTTAAGATTTGTGAACTTCCTTGTATATGTTATCTGCAACAAAACTTTAAAAAATGAAATTAAAAGAAAATCCACAGCAGAGGAAGAAAATAAAATTTAGAAAGCTTCCACTAAAATACCAACAGGTTGAGAAAAAATCAGAGAGAGCACCCCTTCTTTAAAAATGAAGAGAAGTCCCTGGCTGGTGGCTCAGCAGATAGGTGCCAGCCTGTGAACCCAAGGGTCGCTGGTTCGATTCCCTAGTCAGGGCTCATAACCAGGTTGTAAGCCAGGTCTCCAGCTAGGTCCATAGCTGGAGGCAAGTGAAAGGCAACCATACATTGATGTTTCTCTCCTTTTCTTCCTCGCTCCCTGCCCTTCTCTCTGAAAATAATAAATAATTTATTTTTTAATAAAGTGAAATCACACTTCACAGAGGTGTGGAAGAATGACCAATCTACTTTTCTTTTAATGTTTCTTAGCTCATTAGGTACAGAACGTGGAAAGAGGAGGGGAAGTAAAGACTAATGAAGTCTCTAAAAAGCAAGTTGGGTTTGTGAACTTAAGTTTTGTAATTTCTTAGTTAGGGAGCCCCTTCTGCCTCCCTAACCCTTACAGAAAGTATCCCAATTCCCTTTGTGGAGAGATTGTTGTAAAGAGTAATCAGGAAGACAAAGAGAAAAATCAGTCCCCCACATATAGTGTCATAACATGGCGAAATGGCTCACACCACACAGATGAATTCCTAAGGCACTGTCCCTTGCAATATAACAAGTGTGATAACTTTACCTAAGACACAGAGGCAAACACAGAAATCTCTCAAGCTGAGGAGACGAAAAAGTACGGCCCAAAAGAGGGAGCAGATCAAGGTGCCAGTGGGAGAACTGAGCAACATAACAGCCAGGGAGATAGCCAACCTAACAGACAGAGTTCAAAACACTAGGGATTAAGATGATCACACCCTGGCTGGTAGCACAGTGGGTAAGGTGCCAGCCTGTGAACCCAAAAATCGCAGGTTCGATTCCCCAGCCAGGGCACATAACCAGGTTGCAAGCCAGGTCTCCAGTCAGATCTGTGGCTGGAGGCAGGTGAAAAGCAACCATACATTGATGTCTCTCCCTCTCTGCCTCTCTCCCTTCCCCTCTTTCTAGAAATAATGAAATAAAATCTTAAAAAAAAAAAAAAAAAAAAAAAAAAAAAAAAAAATTAAAAAAAAAAAAAAAAAAAAAAAAAGATCACAAACTTAACAGATATGTTTAAATACAACACATTCAGAAAAGAAGAAGTAAAAGCTAGGCTATGTGAAATGAAAACCAATCCACATGAAATCAAGGGTGAATGGAAGGAAAAAATGGGGTTCAAATCAATGATTTGGAACATAAGGAAGAAATAAACAATCAACCAGTACAGAATGAGGAAACAAGAATTGAAAAAAAACAGAGAGGTGTAGGAACCTCTGGGGCAACCTTAAATGTGCCAGTATCCCAAGCATAGGAGTTCCAGAAGGAGGAGAGGAAGAGCAACAAATTGAAAACTTAGGTGCAAAGATAATGAAGGAAAACTTCCCAAATTTGGTGAAGGAAATAGACATACAAGTCCAGGAAGCACAGAGTCTCAAACAAGCTAGGCCTAAGGGGGACCACATGAAGACACATCATAATTAAAATGCCAAAAGTTAGAGATAAAGAGAGACTCTTAAAAGCAACAAGAGAAAAGAAGAGAGTTAGTTACCTATAAAGATGGGGGAGGGAAAAATCAACTCTCTGGGTCTCAGGTCAAGCGCTCAAGTTTGTTCTCAAGTTTACTTTATTGTTCAACAATATGGAAAAGGAGGGCCAGCTGTGGGCAGTACAGTCCAGGTTTAGGGTGGTGAATATACAGTAAAATATACATATGATGTATTATAGAACTACACACCTGAAACCTATATAATTAACCAATGTAACCCCAATAAATTAAGTTTTTTAAAAAAGTCCTGTCCAGGACTGAAAGGTATGCATGTGGTTGGACTTTCCTCTGTGTTCTCTGTGAAAAACCACATAATAGATCTGGTAGATTGGAAGCAGATGAGAAACCCCAATATTTATTTCCAAATTCTCTTGATATAATTTATATTATATGCTCTTCTTTTTTATAGAATGGTGGTAAAACAAATCCCTATCTCCTACTCACTTTTTTTTTTTTTTTCCTCTAGACTTTTTAGAAACACCATTAGCCCTGACTGGTGTGGCTCAGTGGACAGAGTCGCCTGTGCACCAAAATGTTGCTTGTTTGACTTCTGTTCAGGGCACGTGCCTGGGTTTCAGACCAGGTCCCCCAATGGTGATTGTGCTTAGGGGTATGCAAGAGGTAACTGATTTTTCCCTCATACATTGCTGTTTCTCTCCCTTTCTTACTGCTTCCCTTTCCCTCTCTCTAAAAGTAAATAAATAAGATCTTTTTTTCATTAAAATTTTTTAAAATTTTACTTATTTTTAGATCTTTTAAAAATAAAAGAAACACTACTAATTCTTTTGTCCTGTTCACCTCCCTCTGGATGCTTTCCAGAGCGGGCAGACTGTCTAACAGCAGAAGCTGTGATCTACGATGATTCTATAGACCAAATGTGGCACAGAGCTTTGAAGCTCCATGTTCAGGCATTCTGACATTGTCTAGGACTTTGTAACAACTAGGTTGCTGCTTCATTTGCCATTACAACCAGGCTGCACTTATGAATTATTTTAAAATCCTAGATTAAAATTAATGGGGACAATTATGGCCAAGGCTACATTTGAGCATTTCGTTTAAATAATACAAAGTGGGGAAGGGCTAAGATTTTTAGAACCTGTTTGCATAATAGGTGTTTATGTTCATTATCACACTTAACCCTCTTGAACCGCTTGAAGCTAAAAATTAGTACCACTATTTGGTAAGTAAAAATCTCAGGCACCAAGGAGCAAAAGCACTAAATGCACACAGCCAAGGTTCAACCCAGATCCATCTGACTCCAAAATCATTTTACCTCACTACTGCTCAGGCAAGACACTTTCTCCACACCCACAGAGCTTAATTATTCTTTTATCCTTTGAAAAGAGCCTACATGGTGAATGCATCAACTAAAATACATGGTAATCTCCTTGAGGGTGGAGGTGATTACTCATCTTTTCGTGTGGCACAGAATAATGCTCAATGTGTTAGGTGCATACTTCCAAATAAGTTCACAAGAGATAGATATTGATTTTTTTTTAATCACACACACGCACCACACAGTTTCTCAGGGCCTGCGTAAGTATCTACATCATTGTCATTATGGATTCAAACACCCGCAGAAAAAATAAAATTTATTCATTTAATTAAAAAGTAAAGTCTGTAAAAAGAATGGTTAAATGCCAGTTAGTAACATAACCCAAAGAATAAAAACTTGGGTAATGAATTACATTTGCTGGTTTTTCACATTTTAAAGGCACGTTGGCCAATATTTCTTAGACCAGGAAAACAAGCAAGGATAGAGCCTTTTATGGTTTAACTGACCCTAAACGTGGAATCACTTCAAAGAAAAGAGCATGCCACACACAAGGTTCTCTGCTTATAAAAGATGGAATCCAAATGGACAGACGAAAATCCAGCTGTTAGGAAAATTACACTCTGATGACCAGTTCTTTACACCAAAGAATCTAAAAACTGACTGAATACATTTTCTTCACAGGGCTCCCCGCTGCCCCTTCCACCCCTCATTTTATTTTAGTTTCTCTGTGTGGAAGAAAAACAAGATTTAAGTTCTTAATGCTGAAGTTAGTTTATTTACTTTTACATTAAGTCAGTTTGTTACTGAAAGAATTGCACTGGTGTCTTTAACTGCTATATTGTTAATGAGTCTTTGCAGTTAAAGACATGCAGAATTCCAAGGTGATGTGCTTTGTTATTTACCTTTTATCAGTAAGATCTTCAGTTTGCTGGATGGTGAATACTCAGAAAGTTAAATCACAGAATAAAAGGACTTCTTATAGCAACCCATTGGGTTTTCAGGTAGAATTATCCAGGCTTTCAGGTTTATGAGTGCTCTGTTTCTGCTTCAGAATTCTCTAGCATGCGTTTGCCTATGATTCTAAACCCACTTGTAAGTAAATCAGTTAATGTCCATTAACTACAAATTTGTCTGGTTAGGCCCGCTTACGAGATTACAAGAAAGAAACCAGCATTTCTTTCTTTTTAGATTGTGTCTCTCTTGCTCTATTGTGTTCATGCTATTGCAGTAAACAAACATTCCTGAGATTTCAATAATGTATATCTGTGCACTGTAAATGTTTTCTTCATTATGACAAAATATTTGCTCTTGTTGTTTCCTTTCGTGGTTCTCCACAATTTTTTGAGTAGACGTTTTTTTGTCAAAGGAATGCCTACATTTGCTCATTTTGGGGGCCAAATACCTCTTTAGTCATTTTGGGTTATTTTTTAGAACAATCTCCAATTGACTCCTGTGTAAAAATCCCTTTTCTACAGTACGGTTCTTAAACTAATCTATCTGTGCACATAAATCTCCTACTTCTGCCTCTCCATTTTCAATGCTTTTTATAGAATCAGCATTCTCTTAACTCACTTTTCCTCCATTCCTTTGTATGAATTTACATATTATTTTTGATTGGTAGCCACTTTTTTTTCATTCTTAAAGTCTTGAAAGTCTTTATTTTCCACCCCAATTGAATCTCCTGGTAATGCTCCCCTCCAGCTTGTCTATTAATATATGAAGTTTCTTGCATGGCAGACTCTTCAAATGTGATATCTCTGGTGTGTGTAGGGGGGCATATCTATCACTCATTGTACTGATCTTTGTATTACTGAAGACAGTGTTACCCCAAAAGTAAATACTAAATGTTCAATTGTTTAGCCAATAGCATATATTTTGCTAAATAACTATATCATTTTGGAAAAAAATGGTAAAACACACATACACACGCACCAAACTTACCCTTTAAAGAAGATTTCAATAGATGATTTAGGATCTTTACCTCTTTATTTCAGCTTACTCCAATTCAGGTAGCAGATATGGAAGCCTGTCAGGTCCAGACCACAGACTGTAGAGACCAGAAAAGAAGGATAAAGCTAGTCCCTCCTTCTAAATTTACATTCCCTCTAGATTACTTGGAGTGCTAGGGTTTTCCTATCCCAAGCTTTCTATAAAGTGTTTTGCTTGAGGAGTGAGCAGTAACTGTTTTCACCAGCCAGTGAGGATCTTGGGTTTCCCCCTTTTTAAAGCTTCAAGTTGTTCTTCAATTATCCTTTTTATGTTGTGTAACCCTCAGGGGTTTACATCCAACTTCATATTTAATGTATTTTAATTCAGCCTGTGATGATCTATATATGCATTCATGAGCTCATCTTCCCCTTAGGACTTGCACAGGTAGCGGACATGAAATTGGCTTTCTCTACTACTTCCTGGCAATTGCAAGGCTGACGTCATGAATACCTTTACTTCTCTGCGTTTGCATCCAAACGTTTTGGCGAGAGTGTGATTACTTGATTAAATAAATAAAGCACGGTCTTTCGGGCTGATCTTTTAATAACACCATGACTATAGCGAACTGGCAGCCAGCACATCCGGGCTTTTCCTTTTCTTTACTTGCTTCCCTCCAACTTGTTTATTCCTTTGGTTGAGCCCTTGGAAATCTAGAAAGGCTTGTATCACTTTCTCATAGTCTATCTTGTTGGCACAGGAAAAACAATACATTTTTTATTTGAGGAGAAAGAAAAGTATCTCTTCCCTTCATCATTCTTTTTTTGGAGAAGGAAGAGGGAATGCAAGAGAGAAATGAGAGTGGAAGAGAAGTATCGACCAAAGCAGAAGTCTGTGAAGCTTCATTCAGTTGTATGTGCCACCTTAAAGGAGGTCATGGTCTGGAGGAATTCTTAATTGAAATATCATTATTACCACCTATTACCAACTTCTCAAATAATCCCCACTCCCCCTTCCCTAGCTGAAATCTCCTCCCTCATTTAAATAATCATCCTAGTCTATAAATACAGTCATTTTTGCATTGTCTCATCTCCCCATTAAGATTCTGCTACTCTTTGTATTCTCTGCCTATAGCACCTAGCCTGACCCTAGGTTTTTGATAAATGTTTACTAAATTGAAATAAATTGCTTGACCTTGTTCAAGATCTTTTTCTAGAATGTTGAAAAAGCTTTCTTTAGTTAACTCTTTCATCTTTACCTTACACTATTACAACATAAAGAAAAGTAATATGGTTGATTTTTAAACTCCAGCCTAAGAAACTATACTTTATTTTTTCTGAAAGAGCTCTAGGTGAACCATTCTTCATATTTGATAGTGTAGGCCTCAAGGAGCAGACAGAAATGTTTTTCCAATTTTACTTACTTTTTGAGTAGCATGAATGATAGTTAAAGATAATGAAAATACATTGAGTGCAACTTCCACAAGTTTACAAAATAAAACTTAAACTTGAGCTTGTCTTCAGCCATATCTAACATTGTGCACAAGATCATAAAAATTTGGTAAATCACTGCATAATACATCCCCATGTTACCCCACATTCAGATTTGGAACAGCCAGAGATTAAGTTAACTCGATTTTTTCACCTGTAAAATTCACCTGGGTCAAGGGAGGGAGAGACAGATGCGGAGACGCAATAATGGTGCAGTGCCCCTCAGTTCACACACACCCCACCCCCACCCCCCATCCCCGCTCTGTGCACCTGTGCTGGAATCTGCAAGGTGAGCTACCACAGTATCAGCAGCGATACAGAGGAAAGAAAGCAAAGTCCTGTTGGTGGGAGGTTGGCGTGTCAGATGGGTTTTATGAAGAGATACTAGGATTTTAAACAAAAGATCAAAATAGGCCCTGGCTGGTGGCACAATGGATAAGGCGCCAGCCTGCAAACCCAAAGGTTGCCGGTTCAATTCCCAGCCAGGGCAACATAACCAGGTTGTAAACCAGGTTGTAAGCTAGGTCTGTAGCTGGAGGCAGGTGAAAGGCAACCTCACATTGATATCTCTCTCCCTTCCCCTCTCTCTAAAAAGAATAAATAAAATCTTAAAAAAAAAAAAAGATAAAAATATACCATTATATCTGGGTCTTGTTTTAAATGATTACAATTAGATTTGTAACCTCTTGGAGTCAACTTATTTATTTTTATTTCCTCTTGTCACCTAGACCTATAACACGTAGGTTTAAATGGAGAATTTTAAAAGTTATAATGCATTTGCATATGTTGAAATGTTTCATATATATATTTTTTTTCCATAATGTTCTACCTAGCCAGTAAACACATCAAAAAAATTTTTCCATGTGTACCACAGGTATACATGAAATTGGACAAGAAAAAATTTTTGATCACTTGGGATGAGTAAATTTAATAAATATTTGTGATATTTGGTTCAAGAAGCACTTTCCTGTGCTTTTTTTTCCGAAAGTGGCAGACACTTCCAGACTGTCGGGGCTCTGGGTGACCAAACAGCAGATTCAAAGCTGAAAGACTGAACTGTTTAAACTTTGGGGAAAAACAACCTTTGCCAGAGACTGGCAGCTGAGCTGTAACACAGACCCTTCCTGCCTTTGCTGAAGGTAGGACAGCCTGTGACTGGCCAGGAATGTGGAAAACTTGTGACAGACAGCTCTCCACCCAAGGTACAGAGATTAAGTGCCAGCAGGGAAGCAAAAGAATGTCATGCACTGGAAGACTGATTTACTAGATTAGGACACAGGCAGAACTGGAAATCCTCCACTATCTGGAAGGACCAAATGTAGGTTGGGTCGTTGGAAGTAGGCTAAGGGACCTTGTAGTTCACTCTCACACTTAGTTTACTCTCGCACTTTTCATCTCTTGCTCCGTCTCCCTGTGTTCAAGATAAAAACGTGTTCGTTAACATTTAAGAGTGTGATGTTTGAAGTTGGACAGACCTGGGTTTGAGTCCCGTGTTGTCATTTATTAAATTAGTTTGTAACTGTTAACCTCTACCCTCAGCCCGAGTCTCAGTGTTCTTATTTGTGAAATGAATTCATAATTATACCTACTTCACAGAGTACGTGCTGTATAGGTTGAATGACATAAAGTATGAGAATAAAGCACCTAGCACACTGCCTACCATTCTCAGTGAATGCCAACTAAAAACAATAAAACACCAGCTCAGCCTCTTATCTGTAAACAAGGTAAGAGTCAAGTAAAGCCCATGTAGTATGAGAATCAAATGGATTGTGTCCCTCTGATCAAGTGCTACTGTCCATCCTATCTTCTTGTTATTTTAGATTGCCCTCATATCTCCCATTCTCACTCCTGTCAGAGGTTGCTAAAGACAGTCCTTCATTCAACAAATATTTAGTAAATGCCAACTCTGTGTCAGGTAGGCACTATGTGTTGGGTGTGTATTGGTGAACATCTCACAAGGATAGTTGAAAAGGGAGGTAATAAATAAGCTGAACATATACAATAATTGTAACAAATAAAGGAAAAAAAAAAGGGACTCCACTCTAGATGAATTAGCAAGGCAGGACCTCTCTGGAGATTTGAAATTTAAGCTAAAAGGCCAAATTTAAGAAAGAGCAAATAGCGCCCCCCGCCCCCACGCACACGCTTTATGGCTTTTCTCTGCAGTACTTGTGACAATTGCCAGCCTTATCTGTCCCATAACTCTTCTGTGATTGCTGATTATCACCATCCAGAGGTGATCCCAAGAAATATTTAGGACAGACTATTTCCTGGTAAGAGTGCTTCTATGTTGAATCGTGCACCTGGCACCTGTATAGTTTTGTTAACCAGTGTCACCCCTAATAAATTCAATTAAAAACAAATACAAGAGTGATTTTGGGGTCATGGTCATAGAGGTAACTACAGGGCAGCCACATACACACTTGTGCAAGCTGTGACGATAAAAGGTCACTGGGCAAGCCAAGTATCCTAACACAGGGCTATATATATCTACCTACCTCTGAGGAAGGGGTATTTTTTTTCTACTTTAGACAAGAACTAGCCAGTGGCCGCATGCAGCCTCAAAATGAAAGGAAATCATGCTCAAAAGCCTGTGGAAGGTTTTTCAAAAACAAACTGGCACTGAAGACCCCAGGTGTTATCTCAGAACAATATGCCTTAATTCCTAAGTGTAAGTGACATATTATCCATATGTAGGACCCATATTACTGTAGGCCTGCACCATTATTTATAACCCACATTTCCTGAGAAATTTATAACCCATATTTCCTCCTCTTGGCGTCAGTGGAACTGAGGATTATGCTGGTTTACTAGCTGCCTGGAGCATTGGAGGCCATAGGGGCCAGGGGACCAGTAGCTTGGACCTCAGTTGCCTAAGTCCTCACACAACCCACTTCTTTCAAACGGTGCTCCCACAAGGGGTTTCTGTTGGGCAGTGCTGGTCCCCAATGCTTGACTGATGCCTCCTTCTCAGACTCTCAAAACTGAGCAGTTCTCGGTGGGTTTGAAATGATTCTCCTTAATACCAGCGCAGAACCACTTTTCCTGATTATCTTAAAAAACAAGCCACAAAGAACCCTTTTGTAGCAGTAATTAAAAAAGAAATAGAAGGAAAATAGAAAAGACCATGACCTAAGGACAAGAGTATGTTAAGTTAATGTGGGCATACTTAGAGAAGTATCTAGTTAAAATATTTCGGGGTGGGGCATCTAGGAATGAGGGGTACAGGGAAGTTTTTATAGAGAATTGCATCAAATTATAGTTTCAACCTCTAGGTTTAACCTCTCAAATCTACTCATAATATTCTCTTGGCCAACTTTCTTACATATTAAAACTTTAAATTACGAAGGCAAATTCTCAGGTTAAGGCATGTTTTGGCGTAATTAGCAACCCAATAGCCTAGCAAGCAGGAGTCTGATTGTAAAGATACCATTTATGCTTAAGGTGAGCACTAACAGAACTGGCCAGACTTGATTCCTATCAAGGCTTTTTTGGAGGGAGTCAAAAAAGAAAAGAAAGAGAAGTGTAGTTGTCTCTTAGAGAACTGAAACAACAGACAGTAGAGCTGGATATTAATAGTGTACTAACTTTATGCGGATTTTGATGCCTCAATGAAGAAAAGTGTAATTTTGCCACACTACTATTGGAGAAGATTCAAGTTACAGCTCTAGTTAATCAATTTCACAATTACAAGGCAATGACAGGTCCCATCTAGAAATCCTGGTTTTCTGACTTGTGAGTGTGTTTACAGTAGTTTCAAGGAGTGTTGTAAAAGACTCAAAACTATGGTTGATTTGCCCAGTTTTTTCAAGAAATGAATATGAAATACAACTTTTGGGGAGAACGGTGAGGCTCCTCTGAGAAGACTGATAATCTTTTTTTTTTAATAATTTAATTTTATTGTTGTTGTATTAAGATTGATAACCTTGATTGTAAGTACTATCACTTTTTTTTTTTTTTCTGGGCCACATGTATGACTGATAACTCTTACATTTTATTTTTTAAAAAGATTTTATTCATTATTTTTAGAGAGAGGGGAAGGGAGGTAGGAAGAAAGGGAGAAAAACATCAATGTATGGTTGTCTTTCACCTGCCTTCAGCTACAGACCTGGCTGGAGACCTGGCTTGCAACCTGGGTATGTGCCCTGGCTGGGAATTGAACCAACAACATTTGGGTTCTCAATCCACTGAGCCACACCAGGCAGGGCCTTAATAACTTAAAAGAATCATGCAAGGTAACAAAAGCTGTGTAAAGGGAGAGTTCATTAAAATTTCTCTCAATCACTAAAGAATGTACTTATGATACAAAAACGTCAGTGCCACAGCCTCTCTTTTTCCTGGCCTCTTCCCATCCCCACCCTCGGCTGTGCCTCCTAAAATTAAATTTGTGCTGATTCTCCTTAAATATATTTAAATTGTTTTTCTGTGGACGTTTCTTTTTCAGAACACTAAATAATCATCAATGTCTTGAACTTTAAATAACAAGGAATACACAGCAAACCTTGCCGTGATAGATACAGAAATGACATAAAAGGGAAGGCATGCAATCTGAATGGCCTTCCAACTTACTGCTCATATGCTGTTGTTTAGATGTTAATGAGATAGACACACTAGTTAGATTTGAGATTATTTTTCTAACACCTTGCTATTTAGAATTCATAATGGAGGATCAAAATAATAACCATAGCCATAGTATAGATCATGTATTCATTCATATAACAAATGTTCATAAAGAACTGAGAGGTACTTGGGATGCAGCAATAAACAAGAACTATTTGTACTATCAGCCTAGTTGACCTAATTGACACATACAGAGCACTCCATTTAGAAACAGTAGAATTCACTTTTTATTTTCCCACACTACATTCAAGAAGATACATCAGATTTTTGGTTTAAAATAAATCTCAAAAAATTTAAAAGAATTGAAAATTAAAAACAAAATTATGCTTTTATCACAATGGATAAAAATAAGAAATCAATAAATTTTTTTAGATACATGGAAAATTCCCAAATATTTGGACCAAGGCAACATACTACTTCTAAATAACACATAGGGCCCTTGCTGGTGGCACAGTGGATTGGTTCCAGCCTGCAAACCCAAAGGTCACTGGTTCGATTCCCAGCCAGGGCACGTAACCCGGTTGCAAGCCAGGTCTCCAGCAAGGTTCATAGCTGGAAGCAGGTGAAAGGCAACCATGCATGGATGTTTGTCTTTCTCTCTGCCTCTCTTCCTTCCCTTCTCTCTAAAAATAATAAATAAAAAATCTTAAATAACACATAGTAAAAAGAAGAAAAAACTTGGAAACGAATAAAAATTAAAATACAGCATAGCAAAATATATGTGATGCAACTAGAGTTTGGTGAGAAATTTATAATATTAAATATTTATATTAGAAGGGAAGATCTAAACTGAATAATCAAACATTTACATTAAGCAATCAAATTAAGAATTAAGGATGGATGCCTATATTTTCAAATAAATAAATAATAAGACCAAATAAAATCCAGGGTAAATAAAAGGAAGAAAAAAATAGCAAAATCAGTAAATCAGAAAATAGAAAACAGTTAAAGAAAAATCAATGAAATCAGAAGTCTTTTTGAATAGCACAAACATCATTATTCATTAGAGAATGCAAATTAAAACCACATAAATTGCCACTTTAAGACAAATTTAAAATATTTATTATAGCAAGTCTTTTTATGTTGAACAACTGAAATTCCTGTGTGTTGTTAGTGGAAATGTAAAATGGTAGAGCCACTTTGGAAAACTATTTGCAGTTCCTTAAAAAGTTAAACATACAGCCCTGGCTAGTGTGGCTCAGTGGACTGAGAACTGGCCTGACCAAAAGGTTGACAGTTTGATTCCCAGTCAGAGCACATTGGGTTGTGGGTCAGGTTCTCATTTGGGGGCGGGCAAGAGGCAACCAATTAATGTGTACAACATTTCTCTTGCACATCATTTCTCTCACACACCAATATTTCTCTCCTTCTTTTTTTCCCTCCTCCTCTCTGAAAATTAAATAAATGTTTGTTTTAAAAAGTTAAACATACACTTACCATATGATCTAGCAATCTGTTCTCTAGGTACCTATCCAAGTGAAACAAACTCTTACATAAAGACCTATATGAGAATGTTCAGAGAATTTTAATTATAATTGCCCAAATTGGAAAACAACACAATGTTCATCAACTGGTAAAATGATAAATTGTGGGAGTCTCATACAATGGAAAATGATTTCACAATAAAAGGGATAAACTACTGATACATGTAATAGAAAGGAACAGTTACTCAAACATGGACAAATCTCAAAAGCACTGTGCTGAGTGAAAGAAGCTAGAGACAAAAGAATACACTATGACTTCATTTATGTGCAATTCTAAAAGGCAGCCTGTAGTGACAGAAAGATGGATGGTCCTTTAGAGCTGGGTGGGGGAGAGAGGGACAAGACTAAAGTCTTTGAAGGTGATGGAAATGTTCTATATGCTGATTTTGGTTGTGGATATAGGGCTTTACATGTGTGTCAAAACTCTTCCAAACATACACTTAATGACTTTTATTGTATGTAGGCTATACTTCAACAAAGCTAAAAAATAGCTAAAATAAGGCTAAAAAATAGAAGTTGTATAAATCATATAAAAATCCAGTCTAATCAAAGGTAAATTAATTTTTCTTTTTTCTTTTTTTAATTATTGCTTATGCTATTGCAGTCATCCCAATTTTACCCACTTCGCCCCCTGCCAACCAGGAACACCCCCACTCTCTCGGGCAATCCCCATACCATTGTTCATGTCCATGGGTCATGCATTTAAGTTCTTTGGCTACTACATTTCCTATACTGTACTTTATATCCCCACGACTATTTTGTAACTACCTATTTGTACTTCTTAATCCCTTCACTTCTTCACCCATTCTCCCATAATCCCCTCTTATCTGGTAGATTTTTTTCCAATGTTGCTAAGTCAACTTCTGATATGCAAAGAAAATACATCAAATACTGTCATTTCTTTTGAAAAGGGATAAGTGAAAGCAATAGCATATTTATATTTAAATTTTAAGTAACACAATTACTAAAAATATTTAATAGAAAAAGCAAACACAAAAATGAAAAAAAAAAAAAAAAAAGATTTTGGTATAAAGTATTTAAGACAGCAAGAAAAAATAAACCAGGAGAAGGAATATTGTTCAAAAGTCAAAAAGAAAGAACTGTTTATATCAAGAAAGAGAAAGCTTTATCTCTTGATCAAAATAGAAAAATCCAACTGGATGTACAGGGCTCTGTAGGCAGCCTTAGCATCAGGTTTGTGGCTGCCAAGTAGTAGAAAATATCATAGACCATTTTCAGAAATCGAGTTCCATATTATATGACTGTATCTTGGTTTTCACCACAAGCCTTACACTGAGAACAGAATTCTTGCTTTTGCAAAACATTCAACAAGCCACCCTTTTCACATTCAAGGGCCTTTTGTCTTCTACTTGAGGACTAGGATTGTGTTCTTCTTTTGAGCAATTAGACCTGCACCTCTCTGGAGGCTGATGATTCTCTGCAGATTCACACAATTATCCTAGCCTGCTTTGTGCTGCATGACTGCTGCCTGTCACTCTCCGGCTGACCTGCTGGACCTGCTGGACTTGCTGTGCTCTGAAGCCCGGGCAGCCACAAGCTGTTATGAAAGATAGAAGAAATCTAAAAGCTGGTGTGTTAACATAGAAATTGTCATTTTTTCCCTTAAATGTAGGTATCTTTTTCATCTGGATCCATTGTACCAAAACCTTTCCCTCTATTTCTCAAATTTCATTTATTTTTATTTCTTAAACTTTTTAAAAGAAGGCACTATATACCAAATAATTTTTTTTTTTCCTATATGGAATGATTTGGATGGGTACTTACTCCTGAATTATCTGTTGTCCTAAATGCTTACAGGCAAAAGATTCTGAGTCTGTATGACATTGGAAGAGCACCTTTTGTGTCAAAAACAGGTTTTCATTTTCAAATGAATTAATTTGTGCTAAACTGACAATTGCCAGGAATCAAAATCTCAATGGATTGAGAACATGCTCCCAAAATGAGCATTCTTGAAACTACTAAGAACAGGCACAGAAATAAGTAATCCTGATGCAATGACAGTTTTCCCAGCAGTTTGAGAGGTTTCGGAGAACCTTTGGCAATGTTTGGGGAATGGCAGAAATCTGAGGGCTGATATCTTCCCTGCCTATACCTGAGTCAAGTGGAACCAAACTGCACTAATGGACAACGGAGTCAAAAGGGGACAAAGAATGCCGGAGGGGGGTCCAAATGTGGGGCTGTAAAACTTCAAGCTCAGCTTCCAGAAATCTCTTCTCATAGCAGTACCATGGAGATACTGCTGAAGCCAGCTCCTCTGCTGGTACCCAGAGAATGCTGTCCAGAGGCTAAGAGGCCAGGACATCCAATGTTTTGGCTACGTAACCCAAATTAAATGCGTTCCCAGTTTAAGACCACAGTTCTCATTCAATAGAGGGGTTATGGCTAGTTTGCAGGAGATGGGTCTCAACTAATCTGTTGTTCCCAAGTCATACAATTGACATGAATGTGTACTTAAGTTTACTTAAAATATATACAAGAGTAGATTCATAGTTTCCTTGTATTCAACTGCATTGTACAAGCCTGAGTGTATAATGAGCCGTTACACCATAGTTGGTGGATCCTGGATTATGTGTAACCATGAGTACACCTCATGTGAACAGCAAAAAGATTGAGAAGCACTCTGATAAGGCAATACTAACTGTAAATCCAATGTTCTGGTTTTTAAATTTTTTATTGTGTTTTTTTCCATTGCTATTCAACCCTCCTCCTTCCACCCTGCAACACCATGCAGTTTCCATGCCCATGAACCTTTGTTCCCTTTTTGTTTGACTCTTACACCCCCTAAGCTCCCTCCCCATGAGCTGTCATTCTGCTCTCTCTGAGTCTGTCTCTATTTTGCTGGTTAGTTTGCCTGTTTTAAAAAACGTAGGACCTAAGAAAAGAAATACTACATTCTCCAGATTTTACAGTGAGACAAAAGGCTTGGCTAAGTTAGAATTCCAACTAGATTTTTAATGAAAAAACCCACCTTCCCTCTATTTAAAGCAAGCCAGTCATCATTTGCTCAGAAAGCTATTGTTATGATTTCTTCAGTTAATCAAAGAATAGTGAAACCTCAGAAGACACAGACCTAAATGCTTCCTTCCTTTTGTCAGTTTCCCAGAACATTCAGCCCCACAGTTGGACAAACAAGGTTAGAATCTGAACTTGCTTGTACCGATCATTAATTACTTTTGGAAGAAAAATCACTAATCAAGTGGGAGTGCCTCCAGTGTCCTGGAAAAACTAGGACATTTAGTTTCTCAGGTGAAAAAGGAAACCTAACAGAAAATATCATTGAAAAGTTTTCCAATAAATAAAATATATGTTTAAAAATTTTCCATTTTCTTTAGGAGATATAACTTAGAAGTGTTGTAGTATCTTCTTATTTTCTCTTTGTGTATCTTATCTCCTTGGCAGTCCTACCATTGAGATATCTGGTCTTGGCACATTTTCAGGTTTCTCATAGTAGGACAATAACCTCTTTTTAGAACAGCTGTTGTTAGTGCAGTATTAATATAATTTGATCGATGGTTTATACAGGGTGAGGCAAAAGTAAGTTTACAGTTTTGAGTATGTGAAACAGAGCTTATTCTTGTATTACTATTTATTAATTATTGTATTATTTTTCACATGAACAACTGTAAGCCTACTTTCACTTCACTCTGTGTGTAAAAAACCCAGGCTGAAACTTGGCAAGAGTGGGATCATGACTTAATTCAGTTTGGCTAAGGTTGTCTGTAAAGGACCAGAGATTAATATCTCAGGCTCTGTGGAGCCTGTGGTCTCTGGGGACCTGCTCAACTCTGCCTTTATGGCCAGAAAGCAGCCCCAGATAATGCATAAGTGAATGAGTGTGGCTGTGTTCCAATAAAACTTTACACCTGAAATTTGAATCTCAGGTAATTTTCACATGTCATAAAGTATTCTTTTAAAAAATCATCCAAAAATGTCAAAATCAGTTTTAGCTTGCAGGCTATAGAAAAACAGGTGGCAGACATGATTTTGGCAGTTGGGAATAGATTGACCTCTGTCTTAAAAGCACACTAAGACATGCTCCGCCTTGTAATTGCTGTACAAAGAGAAGTCACAAGGCCCCAAACCAAATGTAAATAATCACAGTTGGCCCTTGAACAAGCTGGGTTTGAACTGTGCAGGTCCATGTACATGTGGGTTTTTCCTTTCTTTTTGGATTATTTTCAATAAATACGTAAAACCAATTTTCTCTTATGATTTTCTTAATAACACTTCCCTTTCTCTAGTTAAATTTATTGTAATAATTCCATATGTAATACATACAATACACGAAATATGTGAATAAGTGACCATTTATGTCAGCAGTACAACTTCCAGTCAACAATAGTCTACTACTAGTTATGTTTTTTTTTTAAAAATATTTTATTTATTATTTTAAGAGAGAAGGGCAGGGGGAAGAAGAAAGGGAGGGAAAATCAATGGATGGTTGCCTTTCACTTGCCTCCAGCTATGGACCTGGCTGGAAACCTGGTTATGTGCCCTGGCTGGGAATTGAACCAGAGACCTTTGGGTTTGCAGGCAGGCACCTATCCACTGAGCCACCAGCCAGGGTTAGTAATTATGGTTTGAGGGAGTCAAAATTAATGCATGGATTTTCCTTTTTTTTTTTCTTTAAGATTTTATTTATTATTTTTAGAGAGGGGAAGGGAGGAAGGCCAAGAGGAAGAGAAACATCAATGTATGGTTGCCTTTCACCTGCCTCCAGCCACAGACCTGGCTGGAGACCTGGCTTGCAACCTGGTTATGTGCTCTGGCTGGGGAATCAAACCAGCAACCTTTGGGTTTGTAGACCAGCACCTTTCCACTGAGCCACCAGCCAGGGCTAAAGCATGGATTTTCAACTACATGAAGGATCGGGAGTTATAACCAGTATTGTTTAAGGGGTCAACTGTAAATGTAATTTGTGACTACCTGAATATTGCATTGTTTGGTTTCATCCTAAGAAATCTTCCAAGAGACTGCTTGAATTGTGGTTTCTCAGTTTCTAAAAAAGTACTAGTGATAAGAATCATAGGGGAGGTCTAGGAAATACAGGTAGTACAAACTGTCCTGACTTAAAACACAAAATTTCCTTCTAGTCCTGTGTTTTGTTTTAAACATTGTTGTGAATTTGACATTTTGTCCCGAATCTGTTTTCCCTCTAATCTTCCTCTTTATGAATTATATAATTTTGATTATGCTGTTTAGTTGTCCTGATTTTTCCCCATTGCCCCATCCCCAGCACCCCCTACTCCCTCAGGCAATCTCTAAACTATTGTTCATGTACATGGGCCATGCATATAAATTGTTTGACTACTGCATTTCCTATACTGAATGTACTTTAAATCCCCATAGTTATTCTGTGACTACTTACTTGCACTTCTTGATCACCTTACTTTTTCACCCATTCTCCCCCACGCCCCTCCCATCTGGTAACCATTAAAATGCGCTCTGTCTCTGTTCTTGTTTGCTTAGTTTAACTTTTAAATACAATTATTGATAGATATGTATTAACATTTTATTGTGCATAGTTTGATATTCCTTTTTTTTCTTAAATTAAATCCCTTCAACATTTTGTATAATAATGGTTTGGTGATTATGAACTCCTTTAGGTTTTTTTTTCCAGTTTGTTGTTGTTGTTTTCTGTTTTTTGTTTGTTTGTTTTATTTTTCTGCGAGGGGCTGGGAAGCTCTTTATCTACCCTTTAATTCTAAATGATGTCTTTGCTGGGTAGAGCAGTCTGGGCTGTAGGTCCTTGCTTTTCATGACTTTGAATATTTCTTACCAGTTCCCTAGCCTGCAAAGTTTCTTTTGAGAAATCAGCTGAAAGTCTTGTGGGTACTCCCATATAGGTAATTAGCTGCTTTCCTCTTACTGTTTTTAAGATTCTCTCTTTATCTTTAAACGTTGGCATTTTTATATAATCTGTCTTGGACTGGGCCTCTTAGCGTCCATCTTGTTTGGGATGCTCTGTGCTTCTTGGGCTTCCATGTCTATTTCCTTCACCAAATTAGGGAAGTTTTCTTTCATTATTTTTTCATATAAATTTGTAATTTCTTGCTCTTTCTCTTCTTCTGGCACCCCTATGATGTGAATGTCGGACCTCTTTAAGTTGTCCCAGAAGCTGCTTATATTATCTTGATCTTTTGGATTCTTTTTATTTCTTGTTATGATTGATTGTTTTGTTTTATTTTGTTTTTTGGTTCCTTATGTTCCAAATCATTGATTTGACTCTAGACTTTATCCACGCTACTGTCATTTTACTGTAAATTTTTCTTTATTTCAATTAACGTATCCTTCATTTCTTTTATTTGTTTGTTTGTTTGTTTTTTTGTTTAAGATTTTATTTCATTATTTTTAGAAAGAGGGGAAGGGAGAGAGGGAGAGGGAGAGAGACATCAATGTGTGGTTGCATTTCACCTGCCCCCAGCCACAGACCTGACTGGAGACCTGTTTTGCAACCTGGTTATGTGCCCTGGCTGGGGAATCGAACCTGCAACCTTTGGGTTGGCAGGCCAGCGCCTTATCCACTGTGCTACCAGCCAGGGCCTCATTTCTGATTAAATCCTTTTTATGCTGCTGAGGTCCTCAATAATTTCCTTGAGCATCTTTATAACCAGCATTTTGAACTCTGCATCTGATAGATTGCTTATCTCCATTTTGTTTAATTCTTTTCTGGAGTTTTAACCTGTTATTTCATTTGGGCCATATTTCTCTGTCACCTTGTTGTGGCAGCCTCCCTGCGCTTGTTTCTATGCATTAGGGAGAGTTGCTTTGACTCCATATCTTAGTAGTGTGACTTAATGTAGTAGGTGTCCTATAAGGTCCAGTGGCACAAGCTCCCATATCACCCAAGCTGTGTTCTCCAGGTGTGGCTGAGTATACCCTCCTCTTGTAGTTGAGCCTTGATTGCTGTTGGTAGGTCAAGGGGAAGGTTATACCCAGGCTAGTCAGCTGCAAGGACGACGGGCTGTGACAACTGACCACCACATTGGCACTCCATGGAGGACCAGCTGAGCTCTGATGTGGTTTGTAGCTGACCCATAAGTATACAGCCTTTGGGGTTTCCCAGGTGGTGCAGGCCAAGATCAGCCCCCACCTGTGTTTTGCTGGGGCCACCCTGCCTGAGCTATAAAGCAATCTGAGATGCTGCTGCGTATGCTGGGCTTGGAGATTCCCAGGCAAAGCCAAGCTGTGAGTCTAGGCTAGCTGCTGCTAGTCTGGCTGGGGCTCACTGAGGCAGCTGCTGCTAGTTTGATAGGATGTAGGAAGTTGTGAAGCATGCGCCAGGACCAGCCTTCATATGGGAAAGCAGTTCTGATGGGCCCATAAGTTGGGTGGTGAGGAGACTCAGGAGACTCCAGAGTGGGGCAAACAGTGTTAATCAAGGAGATGGAGTCTCAGATATGGCACCAGCTCCCTGCTCTGTGTGGGGAGGGTTCAGTAAAGGGACAATGGTCTGCTAGCCTTGACACCAGACACTTCACTTCCTCCCCTGTATGCCACTGGTACCTTTCAAGCTACAGCCCTGTCTCTGGAGCTCAGAGGGAATGCGTCTGAGTAGGTGAGTCTGTGTATGGGATCTTTAAGAGGAACAGCTTGGGGTCCAGCAGTTTCTTCCAACTCAATCCCTTACTAGTTTTGCAGCCAGAAGTTATGAGGACTTATCTTCCTGGCACTGGGACCCTGGACTATGGGCATGGTGTGGGGCTGGAACTCCTCACTCCTGAGATATCCCTTCCAAATTTTTACCCACCACATGTCGATGTGAGACCAGCCCATTTTATGTGTTGCCTCCTACTAGTCTGGATGGATGTGGTTTCTTTAAATTTGCAGTTGTCAGACTTTCAGTCAACTTGATTTCTGATGATTCTGAGTAACAGGTTTTTTTCTATATTTTAGCTGTAACTTTGATGTAATTGTGGGAAGAGGTGAGCCTACAGAGCACTGTTTCTGCACCCAGAGATACAGTATGCAAATTAAAAATATATATATCAGAGAAGTGGGCTTAGATACTACTATACTCAGATAAAAATGAGAAAAATCTAGCTGCACAATGCCATAGTGTTAAATAACTTATACTAGAAATAATTGTTCTCAAAGTAAATGCTGCGATGAGACCTTGTTATCATGAATGATTTTCTACAAAAAGGGGGCGGGGGGAAGCTGTCTGAAGTTACGCAACAGGTTGGGCCAGATCCCTGGGAGCAAGTGCGGGGTTCTAGAAGCAGTAGCAGAGCCAGCACCTGCCCCACAGGAGGGAGAAAGTTGCAGGAAGTGCTGCAGCTGGGATGGAAGTTGCAACTGCAACTGGGTGACAGCCTTCCCACAGCCTGGGGATACTGTACACTAAGGGGATGTGGCAGCCTGAGCTGGGGTGCATTGCCCCGGCAGCCGAGCAGGTCCTGATGCAGTCTGCAAAGAGCTGCTGGAGCTGGAGGGCCCAGACACCCTGCCTCCAGGCGACTAGCTAGTGCGCTTGTGCACAGTTGGGAAACTTCTGCCCCCTTTCTCAAAGTGGCAGACAGAAGAGGGGCAGAGACACTGAGACAAATGTGGCTTACATTAGCCTGCGTTGGTTGAAAAGCCTGTTGTGCATGGGTTTCTGGGCGGAGGGTTTAAAATAAAATGTAGAGCCCTGGCTGGTAGCACAGTGGGTAAGGTGCCGGCCTGCGAACCCAAAGGTCGCAGGTTCGATTCCCCAGCCAGGGCAACATAACCAGGTTGCAAGCCAGGTCTCCAGTCAGATCTGTGGCTGGAGGCAGGTGAAAAGCAACCACACATTGATGTCTCTCTCCCTCTCTGCCTCTCTCCCTTCCCCTCTTTCTAAAAATAATGAAATAAAATCTTTAAAAAAAAAACCAAAAACAAAATGTATATAGAAGCAAGTGCTTTCTTCCTTGCCCCTTGCGCTGTGTCAGGGTGGGGCACGGAGGTTCATGGTACCCCGTGGGACACCAGACCCTGCTTGCAGCTCTTGCCTTGCCCTGCCTGTGGTTTGGAGCAGGTCCACCAGCAGGACACACATCCTTCCAGTGGCTACTTCTGCATGACTGCTGCAACCCTGTGCCCATGGCTAGAGTCCTAGACTGCTTCCACTCACTCCTGTGAGAGCCCCAACAGACCCATGGGCTGGGAAGTTGCCTGCACCCAGGGGCAGAGCAGCTTTGGTTGCCAAGGCCTCATGGAGGGACACCCCCTGCATGAACAGCAGGAGTGATCGGGTCATGCGCCCCTGAGACAGGAAGCTGTGCTAGATGAAGGCCATGCAGGAACCCATAAGTGCGTGTTCCAGACAGAGAGAGCATAAGGATGGAGACCCGTTTGTTTAGTCTTCTTGGGCTCCAAAAGGTCAGATAAGGAATGATGGGGAACTTGTGGGCATAGGATTTGGATTTCTGTCTTTCTGGAAACAAGGTTATTTCTATATTTTGTAGAAGCGGTTAGCCTGGGGCAGGGATGTTCCCAGGTGACCTCCTCCCCCACACCCCACATGTTGGGTACTGTCTAGTAGACAAAGTTCTCTATCTTTATATGGTTGGGCCTTCCTACAGGTCAGCTGGGGGATCAGCCTTGGAGTTAATCTTATCCCCAGAGCCTCCGGAACACTGCGTTCCGGAGGTAACTGATTTAGCAACTCTGAGCAGGCTGATGTCACCCTCTATGTAACTCCTCGGCATAGAGCCTCTTTTGTTCCAATATGCGCATAAGACTGCCTTTGCTGTAAGCTGGGTGTGCACACTGCTGTTGTGGGAGAGTGGAAAAACCGCGCGTGAAAATGCCAGCACCCTCCAGCACCCAGCCGCATGGAAGCAGGAGAGTGGGTGTGGAAATGGCCGCACTATCTGTGGTTGTTAACGGTTGCTGCAAAAGAGTGGGACAACCAGCGTGAGCGTGCCAAGGCTCTCAACTGCCTGGCCACGTAGTGGTTAGCTTGCCGCTGTGATAAAGCAGGCCAGCCCTCCTAAAGGCTCCACGCAAGTTCCTCTTTGCCCCCAGACCAGGGCCCTTACTGCTATCATCATTTGGTGGTCTTGGACCCAACAAGAGCAGACCTGACAGGTACCCAGTTAATAAAGAGCTTCTTCCTTTTCCTAAATCTTTGCACATGGTGGCAGACAGCCAGACTTCAGGCTGCTTGGTTACAGTTATTAATACATAAAAACAATGACTTCAAAATGAAAAGAATATATGCAACACTAACATCATAGGCACTGAACTGGAGTCCTCCACAAGTAAACATCAAGGTGACACCAGGGAAACTTATAGTTGACAGCAATTTCTCTCATAGCTTCAGTTCTTAGGACAATATGCAACTGTAAATTACCAAATGCTCGAATTGTTTTTGACTTTCAGGTCCTTTTAGTTCTACTACCAAGTGTGAGTCCTCTTTTCTCTGCTTGCTCTCTGCCCCTCTGATTCAACATAATTTAGCAATTGACGTACTCCTGTTTTTTCCCTATACCTACTTTCTCAAAAGTCCAAACCAAAATCTGAAATCAGTTTCAGTCCACACCCAGAAAGTTTCATCTCTCACTCTTACAATGCAAGCACTTGATATCCTCTTTGAAGAATGTAAGCCAAAATTGTACCCTGAACCTGACAATAGCCTCATATCCTGGTAAGTTACTATGACAACCTTCAGAATCACTTCTGGAAAACAGTAACAAAAGTTTAATCCTATTTCCATCACTGTGTTACCCAGACCTATCCAGCCCTTTAGGTCCTATCAGAAGAAACATCAGTCTAATTATTCTGCTTCAGTTTGCTTCTTTGAAGAGAAGAGATTGGAGAAAGACTACCCTATCTTTGAAATGATTGTGATCAAAGAAAAAACCCTTGCCTAAATCTTGGAGTCAACATTTTGCTTTGGATTGTAGTTTTCATCTGGCTTTCCAGTTTTTTTGTGACATTAAAACAAACAAACAAACAAACAACATAATAGGTATGGTTACAAATCTAGAGAAATGTTTTACTGTATGGGGGACCCTACCCTTACAGCATTACAAATGCAGTCAATGACTCATCTTGGAAGGCTTACTATTTCACCTGGAGAAGAGTTGGGAATCCAGCTAGGAATAATAGCAGCAGCTCAGGGCTTGGCTTTTATTTGTACACAGAGCAGATTTCTAGTCAAAAGCAAAACAGTGCCCTTCTACCTCACCCCATCTCATCATACCCCAGATCTTCAGATATTACATCTAGAAATGCCTGGTAACTAAGCTGTCAAGGCATTTGGCCAAAAAGAGGGTAGGCTAGATATAGTTCATCCCCGGGTCAGGATTCACCTTTAATTTATTATTATTTAAAAAAAATAATAATAATAATGAAATACCAGGGTTGGTTCTTTTCGAAGGCTTTTGGAATCAATTACTAAATGCTGTTAAGTCTGGACAGCCTGCAGTATTTCTTATTAGAGCTCTAAAGAAGTGCTTGAACTATAGGGACTTAAACAGTACAAAATACATCTTTGTCTACTGAGATACTGCAGTTGTAATCAGGGACCTGCTGACAAGTGGCCTGGTCATTTTCGCCTACTGCTGTCCTTCACCACCTGCACACAGCAAAGCAAGGGCTGTGTCTATGGCTCTCTCCTCACACACTGGCCAGCCCTTCAGTCCAGGACACCCCCACTGTTTGAGTTTCACAGCAGACAGTGGGCTATTTGTTTATTGTAGGGCAATGTTTCAGCTACCTGACGTACCCTTGTAAGAGATTCTATTACATGTAGTTTTATTTTCTGTACATTGTTCTTTCAACTACGAGCATTTCGGTGTTGACCGTTGAGAACCGCAAAGCATTCCTGTTTGTAGTAATTAAAAAAGAGGGAAATGGGGGTTGGGAATACAACTCCAAGTTGAAGAGGATGGCATGTGAGGAAAAAGAAAGGAAGTTTAGGAGGTAGAAGGGATTCCTGGCCTCTGAGGTGCATAAGGATGACATTCTCAGTAAGAAGCAAACCGAGTGAAATAATCTAAAGGGCTGAGCTTTCATGTGAGGTTTTCAAGAAAAAAATTAGATCACCGTAGGGTTTAGAGAGAATTGAGAGATACCTACTTGGCTATATGGAATTAAATAAAAATAACCCAGAACTTAATTTCTAGAATGATTAAAATTATTATAATATCCCTCTTACTGCCTTATTAGAGCCTGTGGAGCCTGCTGGGAACAGGAAGTTCCTGGGGAAGCCGTGGTCCACTTCTGCTGGCTATAAGTAGAATCTCCAGAATCAGAGAGAGACGCAGCTCTTCTTAAAATCAAATATGTTGCCCTAGCTGGCATGGCTTAGTGGATTGAGTGCTGGTTTGTGAACCAAAGGGTCACAGGATTGATTCCAGTCAGGGCATATGCCTGGGTTGCGAGCCAGGTTCCCAGCTGGGAGAGTGTGAAAGAAACAACAGATCGATGCTTCTCTCCCTCTTTCTCTTCCTCCCTTTCCCTCTCTCTGAAAATAACTAAATAAAATCTTTTTTAAAAAACACAAAAAAGAAATCTGCCCTGGCTGGAGACACAGTGGATAGGGTGCCGGCCTGTGAACCTAAAGGTCGTTGGTTTGATTCCCAGCCAGGGCACATGGCCAGGTTGCAGGTCTCCAGCCAGATCCGTGGCTGGAGCAACCATGCATTGATGTCTCTCTTCCCCTCTGCCTCTCTCTCTACCCCTCTTTCTAAAAATAATGAATAAAATCTTTTAAAAAAATTAACCTTACAAACATCTATTTTTTACTGATGTCACAGATATTAGGTTTATTTATTGTGCGCATGGCATTGTTTTGCTTCGGTGAACGGCAAAATAATCATCAGGGCGTCTATAAAGCTACTCTGGATCTCCACTTCTGAACATTATTGCTCCTTAAGGCTTTAACTTTCTAAAGCACATGCTTTCTAAGACAGAATAAACTTGGGATGGGCCTCCTACATTGAGGGATGCTGAGGGTGTTTTAAGTAAGACGGGTTTGCATCAATAAGAGTTAATTCACACGTTAGGCCTTCCAATAGCCTGGAGTCTCAGGGAGTGGACAACCCCGGTATGTTTCACAGTTGGCTGTGACTCAAAATGCCTACTGATCTGTCTGGGCCTGTAAGTAATTTTCTTTCATCTTTAAAATGGTACCCTTGGCACAACTAATCTGAAGGTGCAACATATACAAAATTAAGAGCACAAAGTAATTCCAGCAGAGAATGTATAGCATAAGGCAGGATTTGAAAAATTGTGACACATCTTCTTAGTTCAATATTAGTTACCCAGGAAACACAAATACTATTTAATCTTTGTGTTTGTATTATCTTTGATTCTTCCACTTTTAAGGCCAGTATTATGATAGCTTTGCATGCGTTTTGAATATCCTAATGTGCATACTTTACATTATATGAAAATTTATCTGCACTTTTTTCATTGTCTATTGTCTGTCTTAACTCCTCTTTATCATTCACTTAATAGTTCATTACATCATTTCATAAGTTTTTCTAATTGACTGAGTTTGAATAGGAAAAAATATTTCTGTTAAGATTTTAGTTATTTATTTTGGGAGATGAGAGAAAGGAGGGAGAAAGGAAGGGGGAGAATCATCATGTGCAAGAGGTACATCGCTCAGGGGCCTGTTGCATGCCCCTACCTGGGGCCACAACCCAGGCATGTGCCCTGAGTGGGAATCCAACTGGCGACCTCTCACTTTGCAGACCAGCACTCATTCCACTGAACCACACCAGCCAGGGCTGAATAGGAAAAATTTTTAGTGTTCAGTTTGCCCCTTTATCTTTCTGCATATGTTCCATCATAATGTCAAGTATTTTGGGAATAATAATCAATTTAAAGACATAAATTCAAAAAAA
Organism: Noctilio leporinus; assembly: GCA_004026585.1. NCBI lineage: Eukaryota > Metazoa > Chordata > Mammalia > Chiroptera > Noctilionidae > Noctilio > Noctilio leporinus. The sequence goes on from PVIW01009401.1 coordinate 41,358, forward strand.
AAAAATTCAAAAAAAAAAAAAGACATAAATTCATGCTAGCAGCATATCATTTCATACAATTTTATGTATCTTACTAATTTAAAAGTTTACTAGTTCAATTTTCTAATGACCTGAAAATCTTTGCTAATCAAATTGCTTGTTTTCTAAGTTACACACAAACCTCATACTATTTATCAGTTGTACATTGAAGGATTGCAGTGTGTTTCTTTCGCAAATTATCATGTTATAAACAATCAATATACAGATGCACCACTATCTCTGATACAAAGTTGTTTTTTTTCACACTCTGAATTTAAATTTTTATTGTTGTTTTCTTTTTCCTGATTTGAAAAGTTCATGATGTGGCTGATGTGGCTCACTAGACTGAATGCTGGCCTGCAAACTTTGCAACAGGTCACCAGTTCTATCCTCAGGCAGGGCTGTGAGCCAGGTACCCAGTTTGGGGTGTTTGAGAGACAACCACACATTGATGTTCTCTCCCCCTCTTTCTCCTTCCCTTCCCCTCTCTCTAAAAATAAATATATAAAATCTTTTTTAAAATAAAGAAAATTTGAGCCCTTGCTGGTGGCATAGTGGATAAGGTGCCAGCCTGTGAACCCAAAGTGCTGGTTCGATTCCCCAGCCAGGTCACATAACCAGGTTGCAAGCCAGGTTTCCAGCCAGATCTGTAGTTGGAGATAGGTAAAAAGGGCAACCATACATTGATATCTCTTCCCCTCTCTCTAAAAATAATAAAATAAAAAAAATTAAAAAAAATTTAAAAATAAACAATTTAAAAATAAATAAAGAAAATTTTATTTAATAAAGTTATTCAGAACATGCCACCCCCAAATATGTCACTTTGGCATACTGATTATTTTGAGCTGAAGGAACTTGAGAAAGAGCAGACACACGGAAGGCTGTCAGACTTCCCCATTTCTACTAAAAGCAGGTCATAAAATTTTCAGTGGGAAAAGCTCTCCCTGTACCTGGAAGAGAACATTCTTATCACCAGAGGCTGGGAGTTGGCCTGGAATGGATCACTATAAACTCACTAAAATCACCTTATCTTCCATGAATTTCCCCCTCCTATAGTTACTATTCACTGTCCCACAATTTACTGCCCCTAACCCAGGATCCCTTATCATGTCATGTCCTCATAGTTTATCATTCTTTATGTAAATAGGTATATACACTTTTGGACCTTCATTTTCCATCTAAAGGCTCCAACATACATAGAAAAAATTAAATAAATTTGTATGTTTTTCTCCTGTTAATCTACTATATGTCAGTTTAATTCTTAGGCCAGGGTAAGAACAGTTTGCTCTTCCACACTGCAAAGTTGTCTCTCTCTGTGTCTGTCTGTCAGCCTGTCTGTCTGTTTGACTCTCTCCCTCTCTCTTTCTCTCTCTCTCTCTCTCTCACACACACACACACACAGAGTTCTGAATGATAATTGTGTCATGTATACAACTTTCTACATCATCCCAGAATCTAGATTCTCAGAATTTAAAGAAATCTTGAGAGGATCAAATCAAACCTGTAATCTATGTCTTATTTGGGTTTTACAATTATAATTATGTGGACCACACTACTGACCCCTAAGACCTTGAATGAACACTTAACAGTGCTTGGAGAGATGGCAAAGAACCAGTTATCTGAGCTTTTTTTCTTGTTATAATGACTTCCTTTTAAAACCATAAATCTAACAATTTGTAGTTTCAAATGAGTAAGTCCCTGTGCATATAACAAACATCAATAGTTGAATTTTTTATGTGGTGAACACTTGCATTTTTCACTATAATTAGTTCTTAGATCTGTAGCTCTGCTCAGAATAGGAAGAAGAGGTTGGAAGAGTTAAAAGAATAAGGTAATGAATCTCAAGTACAAAGGTAGCAAAATCTCTCCTTGAAGAGTCAGTGTCTATTATGCAGAAATTCAAGTTGATATCTTCCACTGTACCACTACTACCTCAGAAGCACTCTACCATCTTTGAATCTTGGTGTAGTGCCACCTTCTGCGACATTAAGTTCAAAAGTTTAAAGAGTAAGGAAATAGGTGCATTAGAGAGGCACGAGATACCCTTCCCTTGGTAGTCATGTCTTAACCCCAGGTGAGTTGAAAATTAGAAGACTTACCCCTACAACAGTTTTTCAAGGTGCTTTAGGTCCAAAGGAGAAGGATGAAATTCTGCTCTCTCTCAAATTTCTTCTGTTGGTCTGTGAGTCAGGGTGAGAGATCAAAAAGGGCTCAGCCTCAGTCCCAAGAACTATATTCCACGGATGGTCTTTTGAGAGGGATTGACTGTTCTTATTAGCATCACAATAGCTCCCTATTAAATCCTAACCCCCTGCATATTTCTAGCTTTTGTGATTTTTATAGCTTGTTAATTCTCTCTATTTTCCTTACCATGGATCTTTGCTTCTGAACTTCCAAACTCCACCTTATCAAATTGCAAAAGACTTTCATTTCACACTTGAGATATAGCCAAACTCAAGATTTATACCTTTGGGCTGATGAGTGTCAGGACTTTGCCATGTACTTTTCACTGTAGAGTGAAAAAAAAATCTCAAGAGAGAACATTGTTGGCTCTATGGGCTCTCTTCCTTCAGATGTGGCCTTGTCCTTCTTCAAGTCTACATACCTCCATGTGTAAGAACTATGGAGCTGTGAAGGTCAGGAGCAAGAAAGTGGAATTCCAGTGTTTTATTTCTGTGTAGATCCTCTTAGTTCCACCCCACACCCCCCCCCCAAAAAAAAAAAACAAACTTGAGAGGGGGCCTTACCTTTCAGTCACAGGTAACATTAGAAATCTCAGATAAAAGTTGAGAACTCTTATAGAATAGGCATTATCACTACTGCCATCATCAACAATGACTTTATTAGAACTAGTAATTTTATAGCATGCTTACTATAAGGGGCTGTTCCAACTCCCTTTAAAAAGGAGAAAAATGGCCCTGGCTGGTGTGGCTTAGTGGATAGGTGGCAGCCTGCAAACCCAAAGGTCCCTGGTTCGATTCCCAGTCAGGGCACATAACCAGGTCTCTCTCTGGCCAGGACCCCAGCTGGAGGCAGGGGAAAGGCAACCATATATTGATGTTTCTCTCCCTTTCCTCCTCCCTCCCTGCCCTTCTCTCTAAAAATAATAAGTAAAATCTTTAAAAAAAAAAAAAAAAAGGCGAAAACTAGAGTGTGCAGGGGCTAAATTGGTCTAATTTACTAGAGATGCTGAGTGGGACTGAGTGGTACTACTCTATTATAGAATTAGAATACAGACTGTCTGACTCCCTAGCTACTCCCTAGCTTCTGCTCTTAGGCACTCACAGTCTAAAACTGGACCTTCTGAGCAATTGATTTTTAGAGATAAAAGCAATATTAGATGTTGAATGTCTCCTTGAACTTGATGGATTATCATGACCACATTATATATTTTATTTATAAAGGTTTTAAAGAAGTTATTTATCTATATCTAATTCCTTGATCTGATATTGATAATGAATCATGAGTGTCAGATAATTTATCACTTACTACTTGTGGAGAATATAGAAAAATCTAAATCAAGAATTAAAGAAAACATGTACTAGTAATTATTTTTACAGCAAAACTATTTTACGAAGTGTTTATTGTTTTCTATAAGAAAGAAAAAATATTCGTTTTTGACAGATACCCATTTTTACTTCAGTTTTTAAGTTTATAGAAGTATTTGTCAGGAAAACTTAATCATTTTATTTTGCCAGAAAATATTCTGCATCTAAAACTTTTTTTTTCCTTAGAATGAAGTCTGCTAAAAATGGACTCTGTAATTATCTTTCATTATCTCAGATCTCCCACTAATATCTTTCAGGCATCTGCTCACTAAGTTGCACAGATTTCCAAGTGGGATTAGCTGTTTTAACAACTTTGCTACTAGCTACAGTCACCAATAGCATCCTTTGAGGATGTTTTGCTCATGTTCTGCTTTAGCAAATGTTTTATCATTTTAGTATCATTTGGTGGGTAATAATCTGGAATTTACATCTGAAACATGAATTTTATATGTTTTTTAAATGATCCAGAAATTATTAATGATAATAGTAAATACCTGAAGTAATTTATTTTACTGTATTTATTCTAATTACTAAAATATTTTAAAGAAAGCAATCATTTAACTTTTTAAAAAATATTTATATCTATGCATATTTAAATTGTAAAGATACATATTTAATAGTATACACACTTATATTTAAAGAAGATTTTTTGGCATCTAAGAAAGAAAGTCAACAAATTACTTTTTTATGACACAGAAACTCCAAAATAAGGGTTTTTGTTGTTGTTGTTGTTGTTAAGAAAACATATTCTCATTTCTAATAAACAATCATTACAGAAAACAATAGTTGCTGAGATTTTTAAAATTTAAGTAGTCCTCTTTCAATATATAATACTGTTTATTTAAACTTTGAGAATACTGTCTTCTAAATGTTTTTGTTATTTATTTGGATGTCATGCCTACATCGATAGTATTCCATTCATCTCTATCTACTTTTAAAAAATAACATGACATAGTTTTTTTTATACTAAGTGGGATTGGATTTGCTTTAAAATATTTTTTTTTTCTGGTTTTGTGAAGCAACAGATACTCACATTGTTGAATCTTACAAGTAGTTTTTTTCTTACTTTGAAATGGTGGTCTTTTTTTAGACCACTCTAATTGTTCTTTCTCTTCTTCCTTCCCTACTCTCTCCCTCTCACTCTTTGTCCCTTACTTTTTTTTCTTGCTTACTTTCTCTCCTACTTTGTTCCTTTCTCTTACTCTTTTCTGAAAGAAGGTGACTTAAAAGGAGGCAGTCACTGACACTTGAGCTTGTTAAGGGTTCTTTCTAGATTTTAGAGGCAACTTGTAGCTTTATTTGTAGTTGAAAGGTGGAATATTGCACATTCTCTTGATTTCAATGCCAGCCTCATGGCTAGGTAACAGTATTTTATTGAAAATACCAACCCTGACAGGGAGACCCATAGATCAACTTACCCTATAGGACCTCAGGAAAACAGATCTGTGATGAACTTCACTTTGAACTCTACACACAGGATGAGAGGGAGTAAACATGTTCTTCACTGTGCAAAAAAGTGAAGTTCATTGTCTTACTTTCTTGATAGCCTCCTTTTGTTAGAGTTCAAAACAGGAAATGTCATTGTTTATAGAGAGAAATTAAAGTTCTCTTCTTAAAAACACCTTAAACCTTCTTTCCCATGATGACATTTTGCATGCAGGAACTTTGGGTGAGGCCGTATGGCTTCCTAAATTTTCTTCAAAGTCATGAAGTTTGTTTTTGTTTTAAAATGAAGTTAAAGGAAAGGCATTTGCCATTTCAGAAGACAACAACATAAAAGAAAAAAGAGAGAGAGAGAACAATATTAAGTTTCTTTTAGATTTTTATGAGCATCTGAGATCATTAGTTGCATGTGGCTAAAAAATGACCAGTACTGATGAAATAGCATTTTATTTTTAGATAAAAGCCTCAACAAACTTTCCCAAAATAATTTTAAAACAATCTCTACTTTCTTCCAGAGAAGTTCTGTCCATGGCTACATATGGATTCATATACTTTTATACTAAAAACATTTTTTTAAACCATTGATTTGAGAAGGAAAGAGAAATAATGATTTGTTGTTCTACTTATTTATTCATTCATTGGTTGATTCTTGTATGTGCCCTGATCAAAATCAAACCCAAGACCTTGGTGTATAGGCACAACACTCCAACCAGCTGAGCTACCCAGCCAGGGCAAAGATCATCTTTTTATCCAAATATACTGATGCCGAAAGGCTTAAGTGTTATGGCCTCTGAAACTACTGTAATAGAACTCCATTTCTTAGGTTCTTTGTGCACAAATACTAATAAATCATTGTTACAACACTTGTTGACTTGATATTTTAAACAAAGAGAAAAATGCCTTAAGCTAGGGAAAGAAAAACCCAGGAAAAAATTAATATGATAAATAGATAGCTCAATCTCTAAAGTTTCCATCCAGCCCATGTCTGAGGATAAATAAATATTCTAGAATAAAATAAGAGAAGGCATACATGTTCTATAGGTAGACTATTCAAGCTACTTTTTCTCTTTTCCTAATGAAATAGGATTAGGTCAAATAAGAATATACTAATATATTGGGGGAATGTTTTCTGCTCAAATGCTTCATTAGTTGATCTTTACTGGTAAGCTACTATCATACTAAAAATACAGCTTAATACAGTAACAAAATAAAAGACAAATATCCAGATAATAGACCAGAAATTTAAGATAAAACTTTCTAGCCTTGACCAGGTAGTTCAGTCAGAGCATTGTTGGATAGCTGAGGTTTCAGGCTTGATCCCCAGTTAGGACACATGTCGGCGTCAACCAATGAATGTATAAATGGGTGGAGCAACAAATCAATGTTTCTTTCTTTCTCAAATCAATAATGAAACTTTTTTTAAAAAATAAAACTTTCTGCACACCCAAATCCAGTCAAGGGCTTGACCAGGGACATCATTTATGTATCTTTCATTATGGTCTTAAACATATTTCAATTTGGAATTCCTTATGCATTGATTTCTGCATACAATTGGAAAAGAAGTTTTCTGACTTATCTGTTGTAGAATATGATAGACCGGCTTTAATGAAAAATGAAAAGCATTTTGCAAAACTATGAAACAAATCTAAGAATATATTTGGTGCTGGAGGAAATCTCTTAATTTACTAATTGACTAGAGCTTTCTTTTTTCCTACCATTAAAGTGTAGAAGATATAACAGATATAGAACCAGAATGACCCCCACAAGAGGCCTCTTTCTCCCACACGTTATTGTAACAGAATTTATTTGAAACCAAGAGAAGAAACATCAAGAGTTAGCAGAGTAAAGGAAGGGAAGGAACTAACTGCAGTGTCAGTGTTTCAGAGTCTAATGCCAATACAAGGCCATTGAGTTTAGCTTCCTCTGCCTTCTGTCTCTCTAAACTCAAGGTGATTTGGAAATGTAATGGGTTTCATGTATGCCCTTGTTACTTTGAAAATTGTAGGGAAATTAAAAGGAAGTAAGCACTTGATTGCAAGATCAAAGTTCTATTAACAACTTCCTTACAAAAAGAAATGTGAAAACTTAAAAAAATTTACATATAAAAAGTATTTTATGACTCTGGCTGGTGTGGCTTGGTGGATTGGCACCAGCCTGTGAACCCAAAGGCCACTGGTTAGATTCCCAGTCAGGGCACATAACCAGGTTGCAAGCCAGGTCTCCAGCCAGGTCCGTAGCTGAAGGCAGGGGAAAGTCAACCATACATTGATGCTTCTCTCCCTTTCTTCCTCCCTCCCTGCCCTTCTCTATGAAAACAATGAATAAAATCTTTAGGAAGAAAAAAAGTGTTAAAAAAATTTGACCTTTAAAAAAAGAAAAAGTATTTTATGGATTACGAAATACTTTTATATAAAATTCTTTCATCTTAACTTACAGTGAGGGAGGTTCAGGATCACGGCACGAGTTCCTAGCAGAACTATTAGCCTAAGACTTTGCATTCTCCTTTCCCCTCTTTCTTTCTCGTTCCTTCTTCCCCATTCTATGATTGCGTCTGTAACTTATTTAATGAATACTTAACAACATAAAAAAAACTAAAAGCTTTCTGAGGGTAAATTTAGTGCCCTATTTATGTTTGCATCTGTAGTATCTAGTCCATGTGAGCAGTCAGTATTTTGTTGAATAAATGAATGACATAAAATAAAAACACAAAACAATTTTCCAGAGAGTAAATGAGTAAATAAATATAGAAGATTGATACTATAGATTTTAGACAACTATTGAGAAAATCAAATATTATATTAGATGCTACCCATTTATCTGTTTTTAAGTTTAATTTTATTACTTTTTTAACAGTTTCTAGTCTAGAGCAATGGATTAATTTGTTTGTTTTAAAAATATTTTATGTATTTATTTTTAGAAAGAGAGGAAGGAATGGAGAAAGAGAGGGAGAGAAACATCAGTGTACAAGAGCTACATCAATCAGTTGCCTCTCACATGCCCTCAACTGGAAACCTGGCCCACAACCCAAGCATGTGCCCTGATTGGGAATCAAATTAGCAACCCTTTGGGTCACAGGCCAGTACTCCACTGAGCCACACCAGCCAGGGCCATTTATCTATTATCTAATCTATCTGTCACCTCTGTTGTTAACCTCACTCTATATAATACATTTTTTAAAATTTGTATTGATTCCAGAGAGAAAGCAAGGAAGGGAAACATCAATGGGTGTCTCTTGCACATGCCTGACCACGAACTGAACCCAAAACACAGGCATGTGCCCTAACCAGAGACTAAACCAGTGACCATTTGGCCTGCAGGATGATGGCCAACCAGCATGGATGCACAGGCCAGGGCCATATCATACATTTTATTATCTATTATTACTTACAAATTTTCAGATCACCAAGTCCTAATTATTATTTATGAAGACTTTGTTTTGTTGACAACATAGTTAGAATTCATCTTTAGCAACATATGGTTTATTGGAATACAACAAATAAAAATGGACATAATTACCTGTCAGATCTAGGAGGAGTACAAGGCTTTTAATTCATTACATTTACAATAGTTTTCATTATTTTTTGCTGTCATATTTTAAAATAAATTTTTAAGGTTTATGAAAGCATCAGCTGATCATGTTTTATATTATTCCATCAGCATGGCTTTTCCATAACTAGATTTCGACAGGACATACTTAGATAAAACAAGTCTTCATGCATATGCTTCTTTCTACCTGCATGTTTTGGGTAGAGATCCTAAATGTGTTGAGCTTTATTTTATTTTTGCAAAGTCTCTGTAAGTAAATATTTCTGTATGTGACTTGAAAGAAAATTTAGAAGAACTAATTATTTATTTAATACTAATAATTATTGGGTTCAAGTACTGGCAAGGTACACTGAAAAAAATGAATCTCAAAGAACATACACACTTTACAAAGCCAAACCCATAAAGCAAATAAAGATGCAATATCCAGGGTCTGACTTAGATTCTCTAGATGCACACCAAAAAAGAAAATACTGAAAAATGGCCCCAGCTGTAATTTTGCCCATTTAGCTATTGCTTTCAAGCAACACGACATGATGCCATCTAGTGACAAGTGACCAATATATGATTAATCACATAGAAACGACAGGGTGAGGAGGTGGAAGTCCCAGGATTTTATATGTACAGGAGGAAAACCCTTCTGTAAGAATTAAATTTGATAGGTTAGTTTTCTCTGTCCAAGTACACAGAGTGTACGTAAATGTATCACTGATCTGCAGCCCGGGAAGTTTTATTTTGAAAGAGCGCATTGCCACCTACCTGCAAATCTGCTCGTCTACCTCCTGCTGCTGCCCTTCACCATGCAGTCCACAGCTGAACTCACAACTGAGGAGTATTGTCCCAGTCACAGCCCCCAGTCTAGTGACAGGTGGTGGAAGTGGAGCACTTTACAAGCCGCTCTCAACAAGTTTAAAAAAAAAAGAAAGAAAGAAAAGGAAACACTTCAAAAAGGGAACCGAGATGATTCCTGAAACAATCTGTGCCCCATAAAAGAAAAAAATAACAACAATAATAAATAAGAAGTTCAAAGCATCAAACTAAAACAGGGGCCAGAGGAAATCATCTTTGTTTTCCTTGGCTAGCGACTGTGCAGACCTGAAGCTGTCCTGTTTCTTATATCAGATCCTCACTGCAAATGCAGGCGGCCCCTCTCTGAATTGCTCTAGCGTTGCCCTAAGGGAAATAATTTTCTCCAAGTTACCTCAGCTTTTGTTAACAGATGGCATAGACTTTTTTTTTTTTAAGAGAGAGACCAACAATCTGTCAACTGTGGAATTCTCATAGTCCAATGGTTCCTTTTTGGTTAATTTTTCACAACTAGATTAACCAGCACCACTGCCACAGATACATGTAAGAACATGAGACACTTCGCTGCTTCATATACCTGTTTAAAGCCCAAGAGGAATATATCAGTGGCTTTAGATTATCCAGTTAAAAAACCTTTGAGGAATGAAAAAGAAAGGCTCATGGAAATCTCCAGCTTCAAGTGTGATTAGGTGTTGTCCTTTTACTATGCCCACATGCTGTGATTGGAGCACAATGTGTGGAAATTGCATAACCATTATTTCCACGAATCAAAGCTATTGGGAACTGGGAAGGTCTGGCAGGAGCTGCTGCATGATACGTTGATTTTAAAAATTCTGCCTTTACTTCTAAAGTTCTTCTTTCTTTTAACTACTGTACAGTTTTATTTATTTTCAGGTGCTACTGTGTTTATTATCATTTAGAATGCTGATTAACCCTTTAGACGCTTAGTCTATGGTTCAGTTTTAACCAACATTGAACTTTGTTTGTTTTTTTAAACTGAAATCAGAATTAACCAAAGCCAGTTAGCATATTTTGACAAAGTGTTTTCTCAATGTTTCTTATATTTATTCTAGTTCAACTTGATTTTATTATTTTTTGCATCTTGGACTAGCCTAGGCAAAGAACTACTAATTCAAGTATTAAAACCACCAAGAAAACAGTCGGTGTGTACTCACTTTGGCAGCATGTATACTAAGGTTGGAAGACTAGTATGGCCCCTGTGCAAAGATGATATACATACAAATTTGTAAAGTGTTCTATATGAAAGAAAGAAAGGAAGGAAGGAAGAAAGGAAGGAAGGAAGGAAGGAAGGAAGGAAGGAAGGAAGGGAGGGAGGAAAGAAAGGAAGCAAGAAAAAGAAAGAAGAAAAGAAGGAAGGAAGGAAGGAAGGAAGGAAGGAAGGAAAGAAAGAAAGAAAGAAAGAAAGAAAGAAAGAAAGAAAGAAAGAAAGAAAGAAAGAAAGAGAAAGGAA
>PVIW01009402.1:7538-41694 GCA_004026585.1 Noctilio leporinus
GGGGGACAGGGGGGAGCAAGAAGGGGATGCATGTAATAAAACAACAATAAAATTTTTAAAAAGGGGGATGGATGTAATACAACAGAAATAAAATTTAAAAAAAAAAGAACACATCTCAGAGTCCATTTCATAGCTCAATGTGGAATGAAATGTGTAAAGAGCAATAATTTTAATTGATAATGCTTTGTTCAATAAATTAATAAAAATAATGGTCTTAACTGGAATATTAGAACAGTTTGACTTGACATTTATAAAAATTTCATCAATAATTTACTATGTGAATTATGGTGCATATTCCATTGCCCTACAAAACATTTTAAAATACCTCACAAGTAACTTTTAAAATTATGGGTTTTACCAGAATAAGATACCACCTCACACCTGTCAGAATGGCAATCATCAGCAAATCAACAAACAACAAGTGTTGGTGAGGATGTGGGGCAAAGGGAACCCTCGTACACTGTTGATGGGAATGTAGGCTGATTCAGCCACTGTGGAAAACAGTATGGGGTTTCCTTAAAAAACTAAAAATGGAACTGCCTTTTGATCCAGCCATTCCACTACTTGGACTATACTCGAAGAATCCTGAAACACCAATTCATAAGAACCTATGTTACACCTATGTTCATAGTGGCACTATTTACAATAGCCAAGTGCTGGAAACAGCCTAAGTGCCCATCAGTGGACTAATACTGGAGCATATTATGCTTAGTGAAATAAGCCAGTCAGTGAGGGACAAATATCATATGATCTCACCCATTACCGGACAATAATGAGCAAAACTAACAACAAGCAGAACAGAACCATATATGAATACAGTGAATAGGCCTTCAGTGGTCAGGGGGAAAGGGGTTGGGGGGAGGGGGGAGGCAGAGGCAAGGAAGGGGAGCAGCTTAGACAAGAACCTAGTATAAAGGAACCATGGACATGGACAACAGGTGGGATTGACTTTGGGGGGAATGGGTGGGTGGGGAGGGAGACAGAGGGGAGCATAAAGGGGATGGATGTAATACAACAGCAATAAAATTAAAAAATAAAATAAAACAATGGGTTTTAATTTGCATTTCTTTGGTGATTAGTGACATTGAACATCTTTTCATCTCTATTAACCACTTGTGTTATTTGGTGAAGTGTCTATTCCAATCCTTTGGTTTACATTTTAATTGGATTGCTTATTTTTCGGTGTTGAGTTTTATACGGTCTTCGTGATTTTTGGATATTAAGTCTTCATCAGATATATTGGCAAATTTCATTTCCTTCCTTTTTGCACCACTGTGATGGGATTATGGGTCAATTTACATTTACAGTTATTTCATTGACACCCAGTCACTGGGGGAATAGGGGATAAAGCGGGAAGGAGGGGAAGCTGGCTGATCGCTTCTCCTGCCCCAAGAGGCATCACATTTACCTCAGAGACTCTAACTCCCTCTCATTGAAGCCTTTGGTGAGCTCTTCCACATCTGCTTGTCTCCTTGGCTGGATTCTTCACTGAGACAAAATCAGAACATGGGCACAAATATGCCATCTGGCCTGTGACCCAGTCCAGACCTGCATGTTGTACAGGGAAATGACCCTGGGGACAGAATATGTAGTTTTGGGGATCCAAGTCTGCTGGTGGAGAAGAGTTAGGCAAGGATCCCCTAAATGGGGCCCTAGTACCTTCTCATTGCTTTCCCCCAGAGCCACTGTGACAATGCCCTCATATACTTTCTCCACTCTGTCACGTTCCATGAGAGGCAGTGCAGGTTAGGAAAAAACAGACAGGAGTTTTTCATCCCAGGCCTAGTGGGACTAGGCCACAGGCCATATGCTTGATTTTTACTGCTGTGTGGTTTAAGTAAGTCACTTGCCTTTTATCTTTTAAAAATATTTATTTTATAAATGTATTAATTTTGAAGAGAGAAATGAAGGAAAAGAGATACAGTGGGAGAAATAGAAACAATTGAATTTTTGTTTCAGCTATTTAGGCATTCAGGGGCTGATTCTTGTACGTGCCCCATGCCCTGCCAAGGGACTGAAAAGCTCAACTGTGGCGTATAGAGACAGTGCTCTAACCAATTGAGGTACTCTGCCACAGTTGTATTGATTTTTAAGTTTCATGAAACCGTTCATTATTTACATTTACTTCATTTCAAACACAATACCCCAACCCCCATGTTGCTGTTGTTAAGGTAAGTGTTGCTGAAATTGACAGCCCACAACCAACATTGCACCCATGTTCCTTGCACACACCCACTTGTGGTCTTTGGGTTTTGTTGTGATATATTCAGAGACAGGTTTCTTTCAAACTGTTATGTGGTCAGATTTATCTTTCATTGCCTCTGTGGGTTCAGGGCTTTGTTTGTACACCTTAAAATACCAGAACATTGTAAAAACTGGGGATCAATGGTTAATGAAAGGAAACCTTACACTTTGGGCGGTGAGCACATGATGGAGCATGCAGATGATGTTTGCCTTGAGTTGTACACTTATACACTTGAAAGACTCTTCATTGTCTCATACAATGATTTTTATTGTATCCTATTGTAAAAACCTGTATGGTTTTATTAACCAATGTCAGCCCAATAAATTCAGTTTTTTAAAAAAAGAGAAAAGGGAATAAAAAAGATGAAAAAGAAATGTCTGTCTGTTTATTTTTCCCCAAGAAATTTTTGTGACTGGTTTTAGAGTGCCCTGTCACGAAAATCTTTTTTTCAGTTTTAAAATTTTATTGGCTAATAAAGAGCTGTCACACTTTCTTCCACTTTATGCTGCTATTTCTGAATTTAATTTGCATAGAGAAGCAGAAACCAAAAATTTTTTTAACAAAATTTGGACAAGTGTGGCGGAGTGGGGAGGATGCTTAATGGTTAGAAAAAAGAAAAACATTTCTCAGAGAAAATTTTTCTTTGTGCATCATATTTTAAAATACAGTTCTCTTTTCATTCAGGAACTGTGAAAAACAGCTATTTAAAATGTCTCTGAAAGGATGTCTTATTTGCAGTGTATGCCCTTCCAGATTCTTTCAGGCTGCAGATGTGGGGGCATTCCATGTTCCCATTTCCTATGTCTGAGGCCTGCACCTCCCATTATTCAGCTTTCTGACACCCTTTTCGAGAATTAGCAAAGGGGCAAGAATTCTTGCCCGATTCGTTTCTACAATGCAGCTGTTTAACACCATCTCATCCAAAATGATGCATACTTTATTCAAATTAAACATATCTAATTCACTCACTTGGCTGAAGTACTCATCTAAAACTTCCACAAAGTTATGGATAAATTCATTCTCAGTGTCATTAACTCCAACCACAACAGAGAGCAACATACTGCCGATGTATCAGCTTAAAATCCTTATATTCAATGAAAGAGCATTGTTCACTGGGTGGAGAGAGACAGCTCTTTATGACTTTTGTTTCCAGAAGTGTATGCTTATTCATCTCCACATGTTCATGGTACTTAGAAAGTAGGGTCTGCCCTTGTTTATTCACCATGAGGAAACTTTTTATCTTTTTTTTTTCCTGGCCAGCGTTTTCCCAAATGGAAGTCAAAAGAACCTGCGTGGCTTGGGGGGTGTTGGTCCTGGTCCTTTTTCCTGCAGAAGCTTGTTCCCAAAACCTCACTAGCTGCGCAGTGTGGGCTTCCTTGAGGCAGCCATTTTGGGTTTCAGTATCAGTCACAAATATTCCAGACCACTGCTGAGATAGCTAAGCTCCACAAGCAAGAACTCTGCTCTATACCATGTTGACCTCTCTTAGCATTGGCAGTCAGAGGCTCTGCCCTGCTGACCACCTGGCTCCAGAGATCCATCCTTGCAAGATGCTGACATCTCCTTTGCTCAGCATGCTCTCTCCTGGACCTGTATACCAAGACTCTAGGACTTGGGTTCGAGATCCCCCACTGATTATTTTGTGTGTATGTTACAGTTCTCTAGATTGTTAGATTGTGAGAGGGATATTAATACATGTTGATGTTTTACTCTGAGTGGTCCTGCATTCCATTACAGCTGAGTAAATTGCATAGTTACTGTGTGTGATTCTTATCTATTCCTTGGTGCCAAGATGCTCAGCAAGCAGCTAGCTGAGCAGCTGCCCAGCTGACTTATAGGAGACGGCATCATGAACATATACTGGTGGCACCCTTCTACTGCCACAGTCACCCAGTGCAAGCCAGAAGCTCCGAGGCTGGTGCCTCACTGCTTACCATGGGCTGGGTCTGAGTGTAGTGTGCAGGGATGAGACAGTCCTCTAGCAGCACTTGAAATAGTGGCTACTGCCTGGACAGTCAGCCAGCACTCACCAGTTCTTCCCTGCCCACAGGGACAAACCTACCAACCTGGCTGCCACGGGAAGATGCCAGAGGGTGGGTTGTACCCATTGCCTTACCTCCTATGACGAGAACATTTGCCCTCATGGTCCCCCTTTATATTTTCTCCCATGTCCTACTCCAGAGGAGCTGATGGACATAGGCCCTTTGGGGTGGCTTGTACACAGAGTCATGGATTCACATCAAAAGTGCCCCTGCAGAACTTTTCTTCAAGTCCCTACCTGGAGACAGAAAGTGAACGGCCATCCTCCATCTACATGGCTGGCCACCCAGGGTCTATCGTGCCTGTATGCATTCCAGCCTGGCTGCCGGTTGGAGATACAACTTACTTTCTCAGTTTTCCGAGTCATGTTCCAAAGGCAGGGACCCACAGGGCCAAGTGTAGAGGCCGGTGCAAGTCCAGGGAACTTGGGACAGGGGTGTGATTAAGTCCTGGTCATAGGAATTGATTTTTATCCACTGTTTTTAAAAGTCCCCATAAGGAGTCAGGAACCACAGTGAGAGGTCATGACATTGGCTTGGGGCCTACACCATCTCCTGTCTTGCTTGCCACCTCCTTCTCTTCTTTCTCCTCTCCTCTCTGTCCGTCTCTACCTGCAGCCTGGGAGCACTTACCCAGGGCCTATGGCTCCAGCTGACCAAGACTGTAACCTGCACAAGTGGGGTAGTTGATGGCCTGGGTAACGGTTGCTCTGGCATGGGTCAATCTATTTATCGACCAGAGCCAGACTTAAGACACCTCGTCACAGCATCTGGGTAAACTGGCTGACCAGTCTGTCCCATACTATCCAGCTAGCTAGCCTGGTGACTGTCCTGCAAACTCACAGGTAATGCCTTTGAGAGGTGCAGAGAGCAGGGGCAAGAAAGCAGATGCAATCCACAGAGTCCAGAGTCTGGAGAGAACAGGCTGGGATAATGGAGTATATGTTTACATTTGTACTTCTGAATTTTTTTGAAGTACAATTGTTATGCAACAGCCTGTTATTTTCAGGTACACAATACAATGATTCAATATTTACCTTGTTACAATGTGATCACAGCACAAAACCTGTTAAGTTCTTAGTTTATGACAGGATAGTAAGAAGCTGGAAAAATTCCTGAGCAGGTGAAATCGGGGAACTAAGACAAAAAATTAAACATGGCCTAACAGTCTAAGCAACTTACAGACCGCCGGTGAATAGCAAGCCCTTATCTCCCCTAACCAAGGAGAGCAAATGGTTTATACCTCCCCTCCTTAACCAAAGAAAACATAGTTTAAATCTCCCTGGTCTGGGAAACAGAGGAAAGAGGTCCCTGTAATGTCCTCTTTGCCAGTTAAACCCAAGGACAGATGAAGTCAGAAAAACAAATAAAATCCCCATAAAAAGTCAGACAGACCAAAGGTAAAAGTATAACAGGATAACAGACCAAAGAATATTCTCACATCTTGTATGTGCTCATTTTGACACATTGGCATATTAAAAATGCAACTGGAGCCCTGGCTGGTGGCACAGTGGATAGGGCGCCGGCCTACGAACCCAGGGGTCGCGGGTTCGATTCCCTGGCCAGGGCACATGGCCAGGTTGCAAGCCAGGTCTCCTGTCAGGTCTGTGGCTGGAGGCAGGTGAAATGCGACCATACATTGATGTCTCTCTCCCTCTCTGCCTCTCTCCCTTCCCCTCTTTCTAAAAATAATGAAATAAAATCTTAAAAAAAAAAATGTAACTGGAAAGCTGATGAATATTTTGCTAAAATCTGCCCCTAACATTCTCACCAGCAGAAAAAAGTGGTACACCCAGACTTACCCCCTTCACCCTCTCAGAATAATACCTAGGCCCCCAGGCCCAATTTCTTTAACAAACTAGCATCTTTGGTTTTCCTTTCCCTCCCTCTCTTCTTCTCCCTCCTGCACCTCCCTCTCCATTACACCCTATTCTACACCACACACTACTAACGCTGCCACCACCCTTCTTCTTTTCTCAAATTCCTGACCAGCCAGTCTGCTGTCTCTCTCTAAGGTTTGACTATTCTGGCTATTTCATAAGAATGGAACCATGCACTCCATCATCTTTGATGACTGGGCTCCCTTTATGTAGGTTATCCAGACTCACCTACGTTTATTCAAGTGTCCATGCTTTCCCTTTGTACGACTTCAAAATTTTCCATCATAAGCCTTACAGATGAAATAAGTACTTGACATTTTTTTCCACGTGCTGCAAGTAAGAATCCCCTTCCCTACTTTGAAAGAAAACCATAAGTCAAACAACCTGATTATAGAAATAAGAAAACTTAAACTTCCAGACTTTAATTGGCTGCTCATGGTCAGAACTAAGTACTCTCTAAAGTCTAGATGAATCACATTCCCTTTAGTCCACAAGGCTTGATCTGCCCCTGACTTGGAGGGAAAGAATCCAGTGTACGTCATTCATCCCCAATTTGGACACATTGTCCAGGAACAACACACACAAGAATCTCCTTGATTTTAAATAAACATATTGATTTTTTTATTTACCTTAATTTTGATACTCTAATTATAGAGATTCCAGATTAGAAAAGCAATAGATACTTGAAGATTTTAGGAAGAGAGATAGCCCATTTTAGGGAAACAAAATCTGAGATGGATTGTCAGAAAAAAGAAAATCGGATTTGCTAGTAAGAACTTGTCAGACAGGTGACTTAAAGTATCACTAAAACAAGTGCACATAAAGAACTGCTGTGATGAAATTGAATGACAAGGGTGTTTTTTTTTTTTTTTTTCTTTTAGACAAGGGTGTTTTAAACTAAGATAATAGTAAATTCAAAGTCAGGCTGGATGCAGGAAAGTAGCCAACATGAGAGACAACTAATGACATTATCACAGCTAGGTCTGCTTTCCTCAGCTAACAAAGTACCTTGAAGGAAATAAATGAATACACCCCAACCAAATAAGCTCAAATTGTACATTTAAAGGTCAGATTACTTTTTAGCTTGGACATTCCTGTCCCTCCAAAACTGGAAGTTTCTGAGTGAGCACCAGATCTTTGTTCTGTTTGTGGCTTCTGGTCATGTTTCTTATATTATGTTCTCCCTTGTTTCACAGTGTGAAGATGACACCAGCTTGTCCCCGGATGAGGGTTGCATTTAGAAGACCTTCCAAAGAACATAACACAGAAGTTTTCTCTAGTGTCTACAGGATGGTCTTCACAAGCAGAAACATTATTTCCATGACTATATACCTGTTCACTTATCTGACATTCAACACCACCCAAAATATCTTGGACAAGCTTGTCACTAGATGAGCACAGTTTCTCTCCTCAGCACAAGGTGAGACTGCGCACCTCCAGCTTCTTCCCTGAAAAACCCCTCATTCCTCTGAGATTCGGATGTTTCTCTAAAAAGAGGTGGAAGAAAATATACTTTGTATAACCATTATAAATTTAATTGGATTAGCCATGGCAGGTGCTTTCCTGGTGCTTGGACTTAAAAACTGTACTGCTGGATCTGCTCATCTTGTGAATTTCCGTTGCCTTATGATAAGCCTTCTTCCTCCTTTTCACTGGCCTATGGTCACTGTGATTTTGGGGATGCCTATGGAAATAAAGCTGTCCAGAAGTCTGAGTTGCCATATATCAGGTACTGTTATTTGTTTTTGCTGACAGGTTAGAGATCTCTAACAGCAGTAGAGCAACTCCAGATCCACTCAGACATAGTCACACCTCGGTGCTCATCAGCTTTAGGACTTGTCAAACGCATCACTCATTGCATTTTCATGAAAAAAAAAATTGCAGCACTTGGTCCTTGCTTGGGACTTGTTACATTTGCTGGAATTTTCATAAGTCACTGTACCACCTGGCAAGAGAAAACACTTACTTGTTCAATAATCATTGGTTTTGGCATGAGTTTCAGAATGGATTCATGATGAGTACCAAGGTATCACTGTACTTGAAATGATTTTGGATGGATTTCATTCAAGCCATTATGTATTTAATACACTGACTACCTGCAGACACTTTAACACTTAGCATAACTCAGTAAAAGATACAGACACAATCCTGAACCTAAATTTTAGTCAGAGGATGAGACAGTCACATTAGAAATTATTTGAAGTTTCTTTTCCATATGTCACACACATTATTTTCAGTCTTCTCTGCACTTGGAAACATTTTTAAAATGCTGAACAGAATGATAAGTCATAAGATCATAAATTATGTGTCATCATTGTGTTCAATAAAAGGGCCTTGTACTTCCAAAAATTTGGTTTTGGAGGGAATGAATTTGAGTTCTCGGTGAGGAGGACCTGGAAGAAACGTAACTGTAATCCAACCCTGTCTTAAAATGTGGACCTTCCACTTTTCCAAGAAAACTTCCTATTCTGTCCTGGCACCCTTCACCCTCACATTCACCATTACCAATCTGTGTGGCACAGAGGACATGAAACCAGGCTCTAGGCAAGTTCTACTCCATAGAGTCAGTTGTAAAAACAAGGTGTCAGCATCTAATGAAAGCACCCATTTATTTTTCCACCTTTTTCTCCACTCTCATTAAATATTCTTCCTACACTTTTCTAAAATGTGGATGGTTCTACAGTTTTCTAGAATATGGATGGATGGAGAACACCCAGTGCCAGGTTGAAAATTTAGAGCTGCAACAAATGAGTGATGTGATTTTAAAGTAGCAAACTTGTCTTTTGGATTCCTCATCAGGAATATTGAGAGTTAGAAAGCAATTATCTTTTAGTGGTACTTTTTGTAGTTAAATGTAGAAAGAGTACTTTTATTATAAAATACTGTTTTAGAAACTTAATAAAGAAATAATGGTCTTAACTGCCACATTAGATCGTTTTGCCTTGATAGACATTTATAGAACACTTCACTTAAAAAGTGAACTTTAGCCCTGGCTGGTGTGGCTCAGTGGGTTGAGTGATGGCCTGTGTGCTGACTAAATGGTCACCTGCTCGATTCCCAGTCAGGACACAGGCCTGGGTTGTAGGATGGGGGCATGTGAGAGGCAACTGATTTATGTTTTTCTTGCATGTCAGTTTCTCTGAATCTTTTTTCCTCCTCTCTTCACCTCTGTCTTAAAAAGAAATAAACTCTTCAAAAAGAAAATAGAAAACAAAAGTGAACTGTATACATTTTTGCCTAGTACACATGGAACATTTTCAAAATAGATAATTTACTAGGTAACCAAACAAACCTCATAAATGTCAAGAAATTTCAAAGTATATCAGACTTATTTTCTGACCACAATGGTAAATAACTAGAATTCAACTATAGGTAAAATAAACAAACATACAGCAATAAACAATTATGTGAAGATTGAAAATCAGGCATCTAGAATGTGAGGGCAATTTGGCTATGACATCTGTCACCCCATTGATCACCAGGGTTGATTTGGCTGATCCGGCTGGCTAGACAGGTGTCCCCTTCCTCCCTCACCAATCCATGTGCATCCCTCCTGAAGCTGCGCACTCAGTGGAAGAGGACGATCTTCCCAACCAGAGGAGAGGACTGGTCTTCCACCAAGGGTATACGAGTAGCTGTGCTCCCCTGCTAGAACCTCCAAACAAGCTCTCAAGGTTCATTTGTAGAAGAACATAGGGTATTCAAGCTTCCAAGACTCCAGACACATCCAAATAAGGCGTGGCACGTGGCAGTCTGCTGTTCTTTAAAGTAAAAAAAGTCAGGCATCTGAACAACCAATATATAAACAAAACATGAAATACCTAGGGCAAATGAAAATTAAAACAACCTCATTAATCCTGATATGTAGCTAAAATAGTTGTAAAAATGTAAATGTCAGAGCTATTATACAGACCTACCAGAAGAGCCAACATGTTACCTGCAAAAGAATAAATTTCCTAGTACAAAACCAAAATGTCAAACACAAAAAGAAAGAAGCAAAAGCACAATTAAAAGTCAGCATAGAAATAAATAAAAATAGAAAAACAATATAAAAACCTAGTAACACTAAGGAATGGCTACTTGAAAATATGCATATAATAGATAGGTCCTTAGTAAGATCCATCAGCCAAAAAAAAAAGAGAGAACAAAAAACAGACACACAGAACCATGGATCAGAATTGCAAACCCAGAAATAAAACTTTAGCTCTAAGGCCAATTCATTTATGACAAAAGAGGTGAAAATACTATATACTGGGATACTGATAGGTTCTTCAACAAATGATCTTGAAAAATCAGGAAAAAAAATGCATGCAAAAGATGAGTTGGGACCACTCTATCCTAACATAAACTAGAAGAAAATTAAATTGATGTCAGGCATGCTCACTTTTTCTAGATTTACAACTGACACCAATTCTACCCACATTATTTTTCCCTCCAACTTACTGCAGCTTCAACCACCTTCTACTGCCTTCAACTGAGAGTAGCACCACCCCTGCCATCACCTCCCAGCTGGAACTGTCCTTGCCCATCCTGTCTCTACCTTCAAACTGAAATCCAGGCCCACACACCCTTTGTGAAGGTCCATTGACTCCAGCCCTGCACATACTCCTTGCCTTCCAACTTGTGACAGTTTCTCCAATGTATCTTTAAATTCTAACTAATGACAACCTTGTTCACTTTACCCCAGTTTTTGGCATGCACACTTTTTCTAGATTTTTTTTTTCTTTCACTTGCTCATGTTCTTATTCTTCAAAAGTGAAAACACCAGTGTTCTGAACACCAGAGTTGGCTCCCCTTTACCCTAAAGACTGACCTTCCTGAGAAGATGCCCAAGTGATACACATTAAAGACTCTTGCATTTATTTCTCTAAAACTGGGTCTAGTAGTTTATTTCAGTTCTTTCTAGCTTTCTGAGTAGAATGTATCTCTCTTTAAAGGCCCAAGGCTTCCCTCTGAACATATGTGACATTCTGTGCCTAACATCTTCAATACAATTCTTATGACATATAACAAAATGCAGTAAATAAAAATTTCACCAAATGCCTCATAGTGAACACCCCTTTGACATATCACAGAGGCCATGTCCATAGTTTACAGTGTCTCAAGCCCCACACCACATGTAAATATTTTTGAAGGCTGACACACAAGCGCAGTGTACACATCAATGCTAGGGTTCTTGATGTATGTAATAACTATTGACATTTTAGGTCAAATAATTCCTTTTTTGATGGCTTCATTCTACATCATATAACAGTTGGCAACACATTGTCCTTTACACAATAGGTTTCACACAATAGGTGCCTCTTGAAACTGAACCCCTCAAAGAGATATAGAAGAGAAACTGAATGTGTAAGAAAATAAAAGAAAGATGAAAACAGGTAGGGTAAAAGAGAGAAAACCCAAGCAAATAAATAAAAGGAAAGTGATAGAGATTTTTAGTGAAAATTGTATGTGACTTTACATCACTTTGGCTGTACTTTGTTGTTAAGAAGCCAATTTGTAACCACTTATTGGTGATACAATGTGCATATCAGCAAACAGGGTGTACCTGGAGATACTGTGGGTGCTACCAAACATGCAGACCCGCATGAGGCCAAGGTCTGATTCTAAGTGTAACAGGATACCATAGAAAGTTATGTGTGTCCTGGCTGGTATAACACAGTGGATTGGTGTTGGTCTGTGAACCCAAGGATCATGGTTCAATTCCCAGTCAAGGCACGTAACCAGGTTGCAAGCCAGGTCCTCAGCTGGACACAGGTGAAAGGTAACTATACATTGATGTTTCTCTCCCATTCTTCCTCCCTTTCTGCCCTTTGCTCTAAAAATAATGAATAAAATCTTTAAAAAAAAAAAGGTTATATGGCATAGATTATAACATTTTGATTGGTTTAATGTAAATACCTTAAAATTAAAAGACATAATAAAGTAGTCCAGGTGGTATGATTTTCTTAAGACCATATATATGGTAAAATCCAGGCCTTTTAAAACTATTGTAGTATTTGAAGATTCTTTCCACCTTTTGTAATTTTGCATCAAATACCTGTAACACTGGCCCCCTAATTTTGTAGTTCATATGTTATACACATCTGATTTTGTCTTTAGCCAAATTCCAGTCACACAGTGTAGATACAATTACTGCAGTAGTCCAGAGAGACACAAGGGCATTTCTAGAACACTAAACTAATCAGAAAACAAGGGCCTAACACAGTTCTCTCTTCTAAATTATGGGACCCTAGTTACCCATACCTTGTACCTTACCAGATACTTGGTATAGTTATGAGGGAGTCATGAGTGAACAGTCAACAGCAATGAGGGGTATGTCTTATTAAAGAAAAATGGCTAGATTTTTTAATCCTTGGATAGATTAAAGAAGGCATGTCAATGTCAGCAAAGTCTAGACCTCTTTTCCTTTCAGCCTTAAATGTAGATGACAAATGTTTAATATATATTTTTCCTATCTGTGCTTCTTCTTAATTTACAATGAGTATATCTTCTACCATCTGTTACAGACTTTCAGGATAATTGAATAAACACATAAAAAAAAAGTATTTCTCAAATTTCTGAATTAGAAAAAGTACCTGTGCCAGTGGGGTGTTTTGTTTTTTTGTTTTGTTTTGTTATTGTTGTTTTAATTTTCTTGTTCTGTTTTTCCAACAGCCATCAGCTGGCACAGAAAAAAGAAAAGTTTGAATAATACCTGTATATTGAGTTAAAATATTGATGGAAAAGGAAATTTTTCTTTAATTATATACCATGTAATGAATAAAGGGGATGTCATTAATCAATTATAAGGGAAGAACTAGGCAAGAGAGGTAATGGGGAGTGTGATCAGCTGCCACTCTGATTAAAGCTAGTTGATCAGTTGCTCTAGTTTGTTCCCAGAAAGAAAAACAAACAAACAAAGAACATGTGGTAAGTGCTATACGTAGAAAAATCTTGAGATAAAGCAGTAGAAATGTTTTCCCCTGTTAGGCAGCTTGGAGAAATGTAGATAAAGCTGGATTACTTTATTTCTTTTGATAGTCATGTCTTTCTCTATTTTACATGTGGTTTCAGAAAGGAGGTGGTCAGTATGCAAAGTAGAGAAAAAGGAGAAATCTAGATGTTGCTGTCACAAGTTTGTGATCGTAACATGGCTTTTGTTAAATCAAGAAAACCTCCTGATAATTCTCAGCAGTGCTCATCATTTTTCCTCAGTTTTATTTCTCCCATAGCATACAATCATTTTTAGCAGCAACAGTTGCTGTTTTTTTCTTCTTTACTTCTCCCGTTTTCTGGGATTTGGGGGAACTGACTTGGTCACAGGTCACACAGGCTGTGCAGTGAGATGATAAACATTTGAACCATTTTTCAAACAGACCTGCTTTTGAAGAAGATTCCAACTTAGAGTTTCCTTTGACACCTGGAGGTAAAAAAAAAAAATACACACATGCTTGCTCACAGCCAGCACTCTGGCACAGTCGTTGGCTTTGCAAGTCTCTGTGTGCAATGGTGCTACAAGGTCCTGCAAGTTATCAATGTGAAGACTGGAGACAGGACAATTCTGCAGCCTTCCTATACTGGGATTATTATGCAGGATCTGTGGTAATTCTAGAAAAAAGTGTTCTCATCCATGTTGCTACAGTACCAGAGAAAAGTGTTTATTTCGGTAGGTGTATACACATCCCACAGGAAGGTGTGACTGTAATACTATCAAAACTTATTTCAGAGAGTTCTGGCAAGGTAGTGGAGGAGTAAGAGGAGCTGCACCAATCTCCTCTTAGGTTCGCATCTGAAATTACTTTTTTGGAGAAAAAGTCAGTGGGAATTACCAACACAACACCAGCTGCAAAGAAGTCCTATAACCATAGACAAAACAGAAAATGCCACTGCATCACCATGTGACTGGTAGGAATCATGGAGATGTGAGAGGGCTGGCTGGGCCCTGGCCCCCATAGGAGGCAACAGCCGAAGCGATGGAGCCAGGGGCTCCACCTGAGAAGGTTGGGATCTGGTCCCCCAGCTGGGGGCTCCAGCTACACCAACACACAGAGTAGAATATCATCCAGCTGAGAAGGGTGGAGAGCTGTGGAGTTTGCTGGCCTGAGAGAGTGCTGGAGACAGAGAACTACCAGGGTGCCCACAGCGACAATACCTTGGTACCCACACACCTAGCCTGGGCTCCAGCAGAAGGAGGGCAGAGAGGACTGGAGACACATGGGGAGAGTTTGTGGTGATGGCTTTGAGGAGAGAAGTGGGGAGGCGGCTGTGGGGTTGCCAGTGCTGCCTCATCGCCCACACCTTGGGCTGCACCAAGCAGCTTCAATGAGGGTCCTCATAGTCCCGCCCACAGGAAGCAATCTGCCCCACCCAGTGACACCTGAGCCTGGCGCCTGATCACCATTTTTTGATTTACATCTAAATAAACCTCTCCTGCCCTGCCCTGTCTAAGCATAGACACAATAGTTGACACACGAAGAGGTGTTTCTTGCCCAGCAACACCCGGGTCTGGTGGCTGATCGCAGACTCTGGCTTGCAGCTGGGTTGGGCAGTCGGCCCTGCGCTGTGGCGTGTAAGCCTGGTGGCTGATTGTGGATTCATTGATTTGTAGCAGGGTCAGTCCTTCTCACTCAGCAGAGCCTGGGCCTGGCAGCTGATTACAGACAGATTCTCTGACTTGTGTGGCTGGGTCAGACAGTCAGCCCCACACAGTGGCAACTGAGCCTAGTGGCTGATCATGGACTCATTGGTTCACAGCTGAGTTGGTTTGTCCCGTCCACTAGCCTCTGGGTCACAGATCCATTGGATTACAATTGTACGTTGCTGCCTAGACCAGCACCTCCTGAACCTGGTAGCCGAACACAAATTCAATAGATTAAAATTGGATCTTGCTGCCTAGCCCAGTGGCGCCTGAGCCTGGAGGCTGATCACAGATTCATGGATTTACATCTGAATCTGTCCCACCATGCTGCACCTGAGCTAGTGGCTGATTTATTGGATTACAATTGAACCTCTCTGACTAGCCCAGTACTGCCTGAGTTTGGTAGCTGATTTATTGATTTACAACTGAATCAGTCTGTCACTCCAAGCTGCATCTGAGCCTGGTGGTAGATCACAGACAAATGGGGTTACAACTAAAGCAATCCTTCCAGCCTAGCAGTTCCTTAGCCTGGCAGTGGATCACAGTCTAATTGGATTACAACAAAACCTAAAAATGGGGAGAAAAAGAAATAGTCCATCACCAAAAGGAAAGGAGGAATCCCCAGTAAGATCACTAAATGAAACAGAGGCAAGCAAACTATCAGGTATGGAATTCAAAATAATGATAACAGAGCAGCTCACTGAGCTCAGCCAGCTCAAAGAAAACTACAAACAACTCCATGAGAACTACTAAGAACTCCAGGGATGCTACAAGGAACATACTGAGAACTACACCAGCATTAAAAAGGACATAAAAACTATAAGCAAGAGCCAGGAGGAAATGAATAATATAATTTTTGAATTGAAGAATACAGTAGAAGGAATCAACAGCAGGATAGAGGAAGCAGAGGCTCAGATCAGCAAGCTGGAGAACAACGTTGAAAAATATTCCAAAACTGTGCAAGGGAGTGAAAAAAGGCTGAACAAGAATGAAGAGGTTCTAAGAGAGCTACAGGACAACAAGAAATGCAATAATATCATTGTAGGAATACCAGAAGGAAAAGAAAAACAAGGAATGGAAAACCTGTTTAAAAAAGTAATAATAGAAAATTTCCCTAAAATGATGAGTGGAATATGTTACTCAAGTTCAAGAAGCACAGGAGTTTCCAATGAGAATGAATCCAAAGAGACCCACTCTAAGACACAGTATAATTAAAATGGCAAATTTCAGAGACAAAGAGAGAATCCTAAAAGCATCAAGAGAGAAACAGCAAATAACATATAAGGGGGCTCCGATAAGGCTATCAAATGATTATTCCACAGAAACAATACAAGCCAGAAGGGAATGGCAAAACATATTCCAAGTAATGGGAAACAAAGGTCTGCAACCAAGAATACTCTACCCAGTAGAGCTCTCATTCAAAATGGAAGGAGAAATAAGGAGTTTCCCAGACAACAGAAGACTAAAAGAATACATCTATACCAAACCTGAATTGCAAGAAATGCTGACACATCTGCTTAAAAAATAAAAATGAAGAAACAGAGAGAGACAGAGGAACACAGGTACAAAGTGGGAAAATGGCAATAAATAAGTATCAATCAAAAATAACCTTAAATGTAAATGGATTAAATGTGCCAATCAAAGGCATAGGGTAGCTGAATAGATTAAAACAAAAAACATGACCCACATATATGCTGTCTTCAAGAGACCCACTGCAGAACAAAAAGATTGACACAGACTGAGAGTGAAGGGATGGAAAATTATATATCAAGCAAATGGACATTAAAAAAAAAGTTGGAGTAGCAATACTTATTTCAGACAAAACAGATTTTACGATGAAGGCCATAAAAAGAGAGGAGGACATTTCATAATACTGAAGGGAACAATCCATCATGAAGATATAACTCTGGTAAACATATATGCACCCAATGTAGGAGCTCCGAAATATATAAGGAAAATCTTGAGGACTTCAAGAAGGATATAAACAGCAACACACTCATAGTAAGGGATTTTAATACCCGATTATCAAGAATGGCAGATATTCCAAACAAAAAAACAAAAAAAAACACCAAGGATATTGTGGAATTGAACAACACTCTAGAGGAAATAGACCTAACTGATATATACAGAACCTTTCACCCCAAAGAAGCAAAATACACATTCTTTTCAAATGCGCATGGAACATGCTCTAACATAGACCACATGGTAGGTAACAAGACAAGCTGCCACAAATACAGGAAAATTGAAATCATACCAAGCCTCCTGTCAGATCAGAATAGCTTGAAACGAGAAACCAACCTCAAGGGAACAAAACAAAAACAAAAACACTCTAACTCATGGAGACTGCACAACATGCTTTTAAGTAAGGAATGGGTTAACAATGAGATCAAAGATGAAATCAGAAAGTTTCTGGAAATAAATGACAATAAATACACAACAGCCCAAAACCTATGAGACACAGCAAAGGCAGTCAGTCCTTAGAGGGAAATTCATAGCAATACAGGCCTACCTAAAAAGGTCAGAAAAAGCTTATGCAAACAACCTAACCATAAAGCAGCAAGAAATAGAGGAGCAACAACAAACAAAGCCCAGAGCAAGTAGAAGGAAGAAAATCATCAAGATCAGAACAGAATTAAATAACTTAGAGACTCAAACTACAATTCGAACAATCAAGAAGTCCAAGAGCTGGTTCTTTGAAAAAATAAACAAAATTGACAAGCCTTTAACCAAACTCATCAAGAAAAAGAGAGGACCCAAATAAACAGAATCAGAAATGACAGAGGAGAAATCACAACTGATACTTCAGAAATATAAAGCATTGAAATAAATGACTACAAACAACTATATGACAAGAAATATGACAACCTGGGTGAAATGGACACATTTCTGGAAAAGTATAATAGACCAAAAATGAATTCAGAAGAAGCAGAAAGCCTGAATAGGCCAATAACAACTAGTGAAATTGAAGAAGTAATCCAAAATATCCCAATGCACAAGAGTCCAGGACCAGATGGCTACACAGGTGAATTTTACCAAATACTTAAAGAAAAATGAACTCTCATCCTTCTCATCCTATTCCAAAAAATTCATGAAGAGGAAATACTCCCAAACTCTTTCTTTGAGACCAATATTATTCTAATTCCAAAACCAGGTCAAGACACAATTAAGAAAGAAAACTATAGGCCAATATCTCTGATAGCATAGATGCTAAGATTCTCAACAAAATATTGCCCAACTGAGTCCAGCAATACATTACAAAGATCATTACCATGATCGAGTATATTTCATCCCAGGGATGAAAGGATGGTACATCATTTGCAAATCAATAAATATAACACACCATATCAACACAATGAAAGACAAAAACCATATGATCATATCAATAGATGCTTACAAAGCATTTGATAAAGTACAGCAACCATTTATAATAAACACACTCAGCAAAATGGGAATAGAGGGGGCATACCTCAACATCATAAAGGCCATACATGAGAAACCTGAAGCCAACATCATCCTCAACAGGCTAAAACTAAAAGCTTTCCCCCTGAGATCAGCAACTAGACAAGGCTATCCACTTTTTCCACTTCTGCTCGACATCATCTTGGAAGTTCTAGCCATAGCTGTCAGAGAAGAAAAAGAAATCAAAGGTATCCAAATTGGAAAAGAGGAAGTCATACTGTCATTATTTGCAGATGATATGATAGTGTATATACAAAACCCAATAGAATCCACCAAAAACTTACTCAACCTAATAAGGAAATTTAGCAAAATAGCTGGATATAAAGTCAATATTCAGAAATCAAAAGCATGTTTATATACCAATAATGAAACATCAGAGATAGAAGCTAGAAAACAAATCCTATTTACCATAGCAACCAGAAAAATAAAGTACTTAGGAATAAATGTAAACAAGGAGGGAAGAGACTTGTACTCAGAAAACGACATAACACTGAAGAAAGAAATTAAGTAAGATACAAATAAATGGAAGCATATACCATGTTCATGGATGAGAGGAATTAACATCATTAAAATGTCCAAAGCAATCTTACAGAATCAACGCAATCCCAATTAAAATACCAATGACATACTTCACAGAAACAGAAAGAATACTTCAAAAATTTATATGGAGCTAAAATACCTACAAATAGCCTCAGCAATCTTGAGAAAGAAGCACAAGGTAGGAGGAATCACAATACTGGACTATATAACAAGGCTACTGTCATTAAAAACATCTGGTACTGGCATAGGACTAGACATGTAGAGTTCAATGGAACAGAATAGAGAGCCCAGAAATTAACCCAGGACTCTATGGTCAACTCATATTTGACAAAGAGGGAAGGAACATAAAATGGAGTAAAAACAGTCTCTTCAACAAGTGGTGTTGGGAGAACTGAACAGCAACATGCAAACAAATAAAAACTAGACCACCAACTTACACCATACACCAGCATAAACTCAAGATGGATTAAGGACTTAAACTAAGCAGTGCCACCATAAAGGTCCTGGAGAAAAATACAGGCAGTAAAATTTTAGCTATCCTACACAGAAATACGTTTACTGATACTTCACCAAAGGCAAAGGAAATCAAAGAACAAATCAACAAATTGGACTATATCAAATTGAAAAGTTTCTGTTCAGCTAAAGAAAACACAAGCAAAATTCAAAGGGAACCAATTGTATGGGAAAACGTACTTGCCAGTGATACCTCAGACAAGGGTTTGGTCTCCAAAATATATAAAGATCTCATGAGACTCAACACCAGGGAGATAGACAGCCCCATTAAAAAATGGGCAAAGGACCTGAACAGTCAACTCCCCAGAGGCATATAAAAGAATGCTCAATATCACTAGGCATCAGAGAGATGCAAATTAAAACCACAATAAGATACCACTTCACACCTGTCACAATGGCCAATATTAACAAATCAACAAAGAACAAGTGTTGGCGAGGATGTGGGGCAAAGGGAACCCTGGTGCACTGTTGGTGGGAATGCAGGCCGGTGCCACCACTATGGAAAACAATATGGAGTTTCCTTTAAAAACTAAAAATGGAACTATCTTTTGATCCAGCAATTCTACTACTAGGACTATACCCAAAGAACCCTGAAACACCAGTTCAGAAGAACCTATGTACCCCTATGTTCATAGCTGCACTATTTACAATAGCCAAGTGCTGGAAACAACCTAAGTGCCCCTCAGTGGATGAATGGATAAAAAACTTTAGTACATTTACACAATGGAATACTACACAGCAGAAAGAAAGAAGGAACTCCTGCCCTTTGCAACAACATGGATGGAAGTGGAAAGTATGCTTAGTGAAATAAGCCAGTCAGTGAAGGATAAATACCATATGATCTCACCCATTACAGAACAATAATGAACAAAAGAAATAAACAAGCAAAATAGAACCAGATACATGAATACAATGAATAGACCTTCAGTAGGCAGAGGGGAAAAGGGTAGGGGGAGGAGGAGGCAAACAAGGGGAACAGTTTAGTCAAGGAACTAGTATGGAAGAGGCATGGACATGGTCAATAAATGGGATTGACTTTGGTGGGGAGTGGGTGGGTGGGGAAGGGGACAGAGGGGAGAAAAAAGGGGATGGATGTAATACAAAAACAATAAAATTTAAAAAAAGGGATGGATGTAATACAACAACAAAAAAATTAACTTAAAAAAAACTTATTTCACATTGATAAAAAAGTTTTAGGCTATAGTGGGCATACTGTAAATTTATCAAATCCTGGGATTTAAAATGAGATTGACATCATTATTTCCACCACAGTTCAGTTTTGTGTGCATTAAGAAAGGAAGATGTATAAATCCATAGTGATGGTAAATCTTTTGGAGCCTGGAATACACAGCACATGTTAAGGCAAGAACAAAACTGATAGATATAACCATCATAATTTTTTCAGCAAAATGTTTTCATCTTTGTAGTTTCACTTTATTTCCTTATAATGTTTGCCTAGATCCAGTTCAATGGGCCTTCTGGTAGCACTATAAGCATCAAAAAGTAGATGTGCTATCTAAATTCTGAATGACAAAGCAAATAGATTTGTCATGACAAACATGAAATCTTCATGCTATTACCAATAATTAGGTTGGTAGGCAAATTCCAGACTTAAAGGGGAAGCAAGGAAACAATAACAGTTTAGAAAACTCAGGTTGTTTTTTGTGGACCTTTGGGGCAATGCTCTTATTAATACCTCTTTCAGGAAACTAACAAACTGTTAGACAAACCAAATATTTGGCATAATTTTGGATTAAGTTCCTCTTGTAACTGTACATGTGATACACCTGCTACTTGAAGGCACTTCTGAGATGGTTAGCATGACTCAGCAAAAGAAACACACAATCCAGAGCTTTAGTTTTAGTCAAAGTGTCAGACAGTCACCTTACATGTCATTTGGAAACTTTTTTCTATGTGTCACAGGTGGTACCCTCATAGACTTCTGTGTGCCTGGAGCCATTTCCAGATGCTGACCAAAATGGTGGATCATAAGGCCACATACAAAATTAATAGGTTTTTGGATTCATAAGAAAGGCCTAATGTATCCATAGTATTTGGCTTTGGAAAAAAAAGCGTATGACAAGGTCCTGGCATAATCATGCACTTGATCCCAGTATGTCTGAAGGTGTGACCTCTTCTTTTCCTTCCCAGTACAGCTGCTGGCCTGGCCCAGGTGTCCTTTACACTCAATTTTACTATCACTGACCTGTGCCACACAAAGAATATATGGCCAGAGCTGCTAAAGTGAGCTCCACAGAGTTAGTTGTACAAAGCCTGACAAGAGCCCCTTGATGAGGACACCCCAGTACCTTTTCTTGGGTGTTATACTGTCTCTTAGTTTAACTGCTAAACTATTGGAAGATATGGGAGGGCTGGTGAGGCAGAGAATTTTAGTTTCAAACTTGAAACTGCCACTGATTGGTAAGTGATGTCAATTTTATGAACTTGTTTGTATTTTCATTTGTAATACCATGATTTAAAAAGTGCTTATTAGCCCTGGCTGGTGGAGCAGTGGATAAGGCACCAGCCTGGGAACCCAAAGGTCACTGGTTCATTTCCCTAGCTAGGGCACATAACCGGATTGCAGGCCAGGTCTTAGGCCAGATCCGTGTCTGGAGGCAGGTGAAAGACAATCATACATTGATGTCTCTCTCCCTCTCTGAAGATAATAGATAACATCTTTTTTTTTTTTATAAAGTGCTAATTATAGGACTGGCTGGTGTGGCTCAATGGATTGAGTGCTGGCTGGAGAACTGATGAGTCATGGGTTCGATTCCTAGTCAGGGCACATGCTTGGGTTGAGGGCCAGACACTCCTAATGGGGATGTGCAAGAGGCAACCACACATTCATGCTTCTCTCCCTCTTGTCCTCTCTTCCTCGCGCTCTAAAAATAAATAAATAAATAATCTTTTTTAAAAATGTGCTTACTATAAAAGGTCACTTAAAATTTATTGAATGCCTTTCCCTTAAGATAAGGAATAAAACAAGGGTGTCCATTCTCTCCACCTCTATTCAACACAGTTTTGGAAGTTCTAGCCACAGAGATCAGACAAGAAAAATGAATTAAAAGGCATCTCAATTGGAAAGGAGGAAGTAAAATTGTCATTATTTGCAGATGACATGATCATGTACATAGAAAACCCTATACTCCACTAAAAAACTACTCAACCTAATAAGCAAATTTGGCAAAATAGCTGGATACAAAGTCAATATCCAGAAATCGAAGGCATTTTTACACCAACAATGAAACATCAGAGAAAGAAACTAGAAAACAAATTCCAACAACAGCAACAACAATAAATAAAGTACCTAGGAATAAATTTAACCAAGGAGATAAAAGACCTTCACTGGGAAAACTGAATAACACTGAAGAAAGACATTGAGAAAGACAAAAATAAATGGAAGCATATACCGTGTTCATGGATGGGAAGAATTAACATCATTAAAATATCCATACTACCCAAAGCCCTCTACAGAGTCAACACAATCCCTATTAAAATACCAACATCATACTTCACAGACCTAGAACAAATACTTTAAAAAATTATATGGAGTCAATATAATATAATATAATATAATATATATAGCATATATTTTAAGTGACCATGAATCTTAAGAAAGAAGAAGTAGGAGGAATCACAATACCAGATATCACTATATTACAAAGCCATAGCGATCAAAACAGTCTGGTACTGACACAAGAACAGGTAAATAGATCAATGGAACAGAATAGAGAGTCCAGAAATAAACCCAGGGCTTTATGGGCAACTAATATTCAATGAAGAGGGAAGGAACATAAAATGGGGTGCAAATAGCCTCTTCAGCAAGTGGTATTGTGAGAACTGGACAGGCACATGCAAAAAAATGAAACTAGATGGAGGGAAGATGGCGACAAAGTAGAGAGCAGTGCTGATGGTATTCTCCAGTACCAAAGCAGCTAGAGGACAGGACAGGGAGCATGAGACGTCTTCAGGACCCTAGGGATTGGAGCAGGCAGCATCTGGACAAGGGGGAGCACAGCCCAGAGGCAGAGGAGGCCAGCAGGACAGTAGGTGAGGCGTTCCCGACCGACCGGCAGGCGAGCCTAGGTCGGCTCTGGGCAGGCGCGGCTCTGCCCAGAGGGGCGCGTTTGACTGAGGCCAGCTCCAGGCTCCCTGGCGACTGGAAGTCTGAACAGTTAAGTGCGGGCAGCCAGGGCAAACGCCTTAGGGAACACGGAATTGAACTCTTGCAGGGGAGGGGCTATGTGAGAGACTCACTCCAGCAACAGGAAGAGGAGGCTCCTCGCAGGGCTAGAGGCTGAGCAGAAGAGTCCTGCGGGAAGCCGGAGCCGGGGAGCGGGAAGTGCACCAGCGGGGCAGCGAGAGGGCCGAAAACGGAGCTACAGGGCCACTGGGGAAACAGCAGCTAGAAGACCCTGCAAGGGGGGAAGCCCAGCCCTGCTCAACCACACAGGCCCCCAGGCTCCCCGGGAAACTCCAAATGGCTAGCCTGCGAGCCAGAACTAGTGGTGGGGGTAACTGACCTGCCATTGCTGGAGACAAAGGCTGCACCGCCCACGCCTGGGAGGGGCTCATCACAGAGGCCTCATTAAGGAGTCCCAGGAGAGCTGGTTGGCTTCGAAGTGTGGTGCCCACCCCGAGAGGGCAGGACAATGTAGGCGGACCCCTGACAGTGTTGACTGACAGGCCCGGCCTCCTCCCAAAACTGCGGGGGTGGGGCCAGTCCTCACAGGGACCAGCGAAGTTGCCGGCTGCCCAGCAGAAGTGCTGGGTGCGCATCCTGGGCAGGAACCTCTGCCAGGAGTGGGAGGGGGCCCCCTGTGTGCTCCAGAACACCGGCAGCCCTAAAACCCAGCCAGGCTGCAGAAGGCCCAGCCTACCGGGGGGCAGACACTCAGAATCAGCCCTACTGTGACAATCAGAGGCCCTGCCACACGCCAAGACCGCCTAGAATATAGACTATAGATTTTAAAGTCCTGACCAAGAAAAAGAGGCAGCATCAAGAAAGGGATTGCTGCCAATCTCAAGCACCTGAGTTATACCGAGAGCAATAGAACTATTAAGCCCCAACATATCCTTTGCAAAAGTTACTCCTCACATATTCTTAATCCCGCCCATACCTCAATCCACCTAAATACCCAAGACCCTCCCCTACTCTCGAATTAAAGTCTATTCACTCTGGCTATAACGCATCCCCAGTCCTCAATCTAAGTATTCTTCCCTTACCCAGCCTTTCTAAATCCTTTATTCTTTTCTTCCTTCTTCTTCTTTTTTTTATTAAATTTTTTTTTTCTTTTCTTCCTGGTAAAGCCCACAGGTTCTGGCTCCACCTGGACCAATCAGAAATCATAAAGGGAGAACAGACAGCTAAAACCTTTCTTTATTAAAATTGATTTCTCTTTGTCTAGTGACTTTCTCCCCCCATCCTTTTTCTTTCTTTCTTTCTCTTTCTTTCTTTCTTTCTTTCTTTCTTTCTTTCTTTCTTTCTTCCTTTCTTTCTTTCTTTCTTTCTTTCTTTCTTTCTTTCTTTCTTTCTTTCTTTCTTTCTTTCTTTTTCTTTCTTTTTTTCTTTCTCCTTTCTTTTCTCCCTGATAAAAACCACTGGTCCTAGCTCCACCTGCACCAAACAGAGACCATAAAGGGTGAACAGAAACCTAAACCATTTCTTTATTAATATTGATTTCTCTTTCTCTTGTGACTTTCTCCCTTCTTTTCTTTTCTTTTCTTTTTTCTTCCCTCTGCTAAAAGCCCCCAGGTCCAGGATCCATCTGGACCAGTTAGGGATTATTAAAGGTGAACAGCCATCTAAACCCTTTCTTCTTATTGTTCTTACCATTTTTATTTCTTTTTTCCTTTTGCAATTTTTTTTTTTTTTTTGGTTTGGTTTGGTTTGGTATTTTGTTTTTGTTTTTTTGTTTGTTTGTTTTTCTTTTTCTTTTTGTTTCCGCTAAAAGCCCGCTGGCCCAGAATACAACCAGACAGCCCAAATAAAGGACACACAAAGAACAGCAAGTGGAGAAAATCTAGGAGATGGCAACATTGAACTCCACAAATCTCCTATCACAGAAGGGTGCTCAACTAAGGCAAGGAAGCAAAGCAGGTTACCCCAAGGGAAGAACAAAATAAATAAATAAATAAAGAGCAAGCAAGAACAGACACCCAAAATAGGGGAAAAAAGAATCACTCCATCACCAAAAGGAAAGGAAGAATCCCCAGAAAGAACACAAAATGAAACAGAGGCACCTGGAATATCATATAAAGAATTCAAAAGAATGATGATAGAGAAGCTCAGTGAGCTCAGCAACATCAAAGAAAACTGTAAACAACTCCAGGAGAACTACAAAGAACTCCAGGGAAAATACAAATAACTCCAGGGAAATTACAAAGAAATCCAGGGAAGTTACAAGGAACTCGCTGAGAACTACAACAGCATGAAAAAGGACATAGAAACTATCAATAAATGCCAGGAGGAAATGAAGAATACAATTTCTGAATTGAAGAATACAGTAGAAGGAATCAACAGTAGGCTAGAGGAAGCAGAGGACCGGATCAGCGAGTTGGAGGATAATGTAGACAAATACTCCAAGACAGTACAAGAGAATAAAAAAAGGCTGAACAAGACTGAAGAGCGGTTAAGAGAGCTGCAGGACAACATGAAATGTAACAATATCTGTATCATAGGGATACCAGAAGGAGAAGAGAAACAAGGAATAGAAAACCTGTTCAAAAAAGTCATGATAGAAAATTTCCCTAACATGATGAATGAAAACATTAATCCAGTTCAGGAAGCACAGAGGGTCCCAATGAGGATCAACTGAAACAGACCAATACCAAGGAACATTATTATTAAAATGACGAATTTCAAAGACAAAGAGAGAATCCTAAAAGCATCAAGAGAGAAAAGACAAATAACATACAAAGGGGCTCCAATCAGGCTATCAACTGATTATTCAACAGAAACAATTCAGGCCAGAAGGGAACGGCAAAAAGTATTTCAAGTCATGGTAAACAAAGGCCTGCAACCAAGAATACTCTACCCAGCAAGGCTCCCATTCAAGATAGAAGGAGAAATAAGGAGCTTCCCAGACAAAAAAAGACTGAAAGAGTACATCTCTCACAAACCAGCATTGCAAGAAATGCTAAAGGGTCTGCTATAAAAATAAGGAAACAAATAAAATGAAGAAACAGAGAAAGCCAAAGAGAAATACAGACACAAACGGAGAAAATGGCAATGAATAAGTATCAGTCAATAATCACCTTAAATGTAAATGGATTAAATGCACCAATCAAAGGCATAGGGTAGCCGAATGGATAAGACAACATGACCCACATATATGCTGTCTTCAAGACACCCACCTCAGAACAAAAGATCGACACTGATTGAGAGTGAAGGGATGGAAAACTATATATCAAGCAAATGGACATGAAAAAAAAAGCGGGAGTAGCAATACTGATTTCAGATAAAATAGATTTTACAATGAAGGACATAAAAAGGAACAAAGATGGACATTTCATAATACTTAAGGGAACAATACATCAAGAAAAATAACTCTGACAAACATATATGCACCCAACATAGGAGCTTGGAAATATATAAGGAAAATCTTGGAAGACTTTAAGAAAGACAAAGACAGCAACACACTAATAGTAGGGGATTTTAATACCCCACTATCAATAATGGACAGATCTTCCAAACAAAAATCCCCACTGATCTTGTGGCATTGAACAACACTCTAGAGGAAATGGACCTAACTGATGTATACAGAGTCTTTTACCCCAAAGAAGCAAAATACACATTCTTTTCAAATGCACATGGATCATTCTCCAAGATAGACCACATGGTATGTCACAAGACAAGCCTCCACAAATACAGAAAAATGGAAATCATACAAAGTATCTTTTCAGATCACAATGGCTTGAAACTAGAAACCAAATTCAAGGGAAAAACCCAAAAATTCTCTAACTCATGGAGACTGAATAACAAGCAATGAATGGGTCAACAATGAGTTCAAAGATGAAATCAAAAAGTTCCTGGAAACAAATGACAATGAACACACAACAGCCCAAAACCTATGGGATACAGCAAAGGCAGTTCTCAGGGGGAAATTTATAGCAATACAGGCCTTCCAAAAAAGGTTACAAGAAGTTTATAAAAATTACCTAACCACAAAGCTGCAAGAACTAGAGGAGCAACAACAAACAAAGCCCAGAGCAAGTAGGAGGAAGGAAGTCATCAAGATCAGAGCAGAACTAAATAATTTAGAGATTCAAACTACAATTTAAAGAATCAACAGGTCCAGGAGCTCATTCTTTGAAAAAGTAAACAAAATTGACAAGCCCTTATCCAGACTCATCAAGAAGAAGAGAGAGAGGACCCAAATAAACAGAATCAGAACTGAAAGAGGAGAAATCACAACTGATACCTCAGAAATACAAAAGATTGTAAGAAATTACTACAAACAACTCTATGACAAAAAATATGACAACCTGGATGAAATGGACACATTTCTGGAAATGTTTAATCTACCAAAACTGAACCCGGAAGAAGCGGAAAGCCTGAATAGGCCAATAACAACTAGTGAAATTAAAGAAGTCATCCAAAATCTCACAAAGCACAAAAGCCCTGGACCAGATGGCTACACAGGTGAATTTTACCAAACAATTAACGAAGAACTAACTCCTATCCTCCTCAAACTATATCAAAAAATTCAGGAAGAGGGAAGACTCCCAAACTCTTTCTATGAGGCCAATATTATTCTAATCCCAAAACCAGGGCAAGACACAACTAAGAAAGAAAGCTACAGGCCAATATCTCTGATGAACATAGATGCTAAAATTCTCAAAAAAATATTGGCCAATTGCATTCAGCAGTATATTACAAAGATCATACACCATGATCAAGTGGGCTTCATCCCAGGAATGCAAGGATGGTACAACATTCGTAAATGAATCAATGTAATACACCACATCAAGAAATTGAAAGATAAAAAACATATGATCATATCAATAGATGCTGAAAAAGCATTTGATAAAGTACAGCAACCATTTATGATAAAAACTCTCAGCAAAATGGGAATGGGAGGAGCATACCTCAACATCATAAAGGCCATCTATGAGAAACCTGAAGCCAACATCATACTTAATGGACAAAAACTGAAAGCTTTCCCCCTAAGATCAGGAACGAGACAAGGCTGTCCACTTTCTCCACTTCTATTCAACATTGTCTTGGAAGTTCTAGCTATAGCCATCAGAGAAGAAAAAGGAATCAAATGTATCCAAATAGGAAAGGAGCAAGTCAAGCTGTCATTATTTGCAGATGACATGATAGTGTACATACAAAACCCGATTGGCTTCACCAAAAACTTACTCAACCTAATAAGCAAATTTAGCAAAATAGCTGGATATAAAGTCAATATCCAGAAATCAAAAGCATTTTTGTATACCAATAATGAAAGAACAGAAATAGAAGTGAAAAAACAAATCCCATTTACCATAGCAACAAGAAAAATAAAGTACCTAGGAATCAACTTAACTAAGGAGGTAAAAGACCTGTACTCAGAAAACTACAGAACAATGAAGAAAGAAATCAAGGAAGATACAAATAAATGGAAGCATATACCATGTTCATGGATGGGAAGAATGAACATCATTAAAATGTCCATACTACCCAAAGCAATCTACAGATTCAATGCAATCCCAATTAAAATACCAATGACAGAATTCACAGAAATAGAAAAAATACTTCAAAAATTTATATGGAGCCATACACGACCACGAATAGCCACCACAATCTTGAGAAAGAAGAACAAGGTAGGAGGAATCACAATACCGGACTTCAAGCAATACTACAAGGCTACTGTCATCAAAACAGCCTGGTACATGGCCTAAGAATAGATATATAGATCAATGGAACAGAATAGAGAGCCCAGAAATTAACCCAGGACTCTATGGTCAACTAATATTTGACAAAGGGGGAAGGAACATCCAATGGAGTAAAAACAGTCTCTTCAACATATGGTGTTGGGAGAACTGGACAGCAACATGCAAAAAGATAAAACTAGACCACCAACTTACACCATACACCAAAATAAACTCAAGATTGATAAAGAATTTAAACATAAACAGTGCCACCATAAAGGTCCTGGAGAAAAATATAGGCAGTAAACTTTCGGATATCCTACGCAAAAATATGTTTACTGATACTTCACCAAGGGCAAAGGAAATCAAAGAACGAATCAACAAATGGGACTATATCAAATTGAAAAGTTTCTGTTCTGCTAAAGAAAATATCAGCAAAGTTCAAAGGGAACCAACTGTATGGGAAAACATAATTGCCAATGATACCTCAGACAAGGGTCTGATCTCCAAAATATATAAAGAACTAATGCAAATCAACACCAGGGAGACAGACAGCCCAATTAAAAAATGGGCAAAGGACCTGAACAGACAACTCACTGAGGAAGATATTCAAAGGGCCCAGAGGCATATGAAAGAATGCTCAACATTGCTAGTCATCAGAAAGATGCAAATTAAAACTGCATTAAGATACCACTTCACACCTGTCAGAATGGCAATCATCAGCAAATCAACAAACAACAAGTGTTGGCGAGGATGCCGGGCAAAGGGAACCCTCATACACTGTTGGTGGGAATGCAGGCTGGTGTAGCCACTGTGGAAACAGTATGGAGTTTCCTTAAAAAACTAAAAATGGAACTGCCTTTTGATCCAGCCATTCCACTACTTGGACTATACCCAAAGAATCCTGAAACACCAATTCATAAGAACCTATGCACACCTATGTTCATAGCGGTACTATTTACAATAGCCAAGTGCTGGAAACAGCCTAAGTGCCCATCAGTGGATGATTGGATCAAAAAACTTTGGTACATTTACACAATGGAATTCTATAGAGCAGAAAGAAAGAAGGAACTTGTACCTTTGCAACAACATGGATGGAACTGGTGATTATTATTCTTAGTGAAATAAGCCAGTCAGTGAAGGACAAATATCATATGATCTCACCCATTACGGGACAATAATGAGCAAAGCTAACAACAAGCAAAACAGAACCAAGTATATGAATACAAGGAATAGACCTTCAGTGGTCAGGGGGAATGGGGTTGGGGGGAGGGGTGAGGTAGTGGCAAAGAAGGGGAGCAGCTTAGACAAGAACCTAGTATAAAGGAACCATGGACATGGACAACAGGTGGGATTGACTTTGTGGGGAATGGGTGGGTGGGGAGGGGGACAGAGGGGAGCTAAAAGGTGATGGATGTAATACAGCAACAATAAAATTAAAAAAAAAAAAAAAAGTGAAACTAGCCCACCTACTTACACCATATACCAGAATAGACTCAAGATAAATAAAAGACTTAAACATAAGCAGTGCTACCATAAGAGTCCTAGAAGAAAACATAGGCAATAAAATTGCAGATATCCCAGGCAGCAATATTTTCATGGATATCTCTCCCAGGGCAAGGGAAATAAAGGAACAAATAAACAAATGGGACTACCACATATCAACCTGAAAAGTTTCTGCTCATCTAAAGAAATCATTCACAAAATGAGAAGGGAATCAACCATATGGGAAACATATTTGCCAATGATGCTTCAGACAAGGGTCTAATCTCCAAAATATATAAAGAACTAATATAACTCAACACCAGGGAGACAGCCCAATTAAAAAGTGAGCAAAGGGCCTGAACGGACACTTCTCCAAGGAAGACATACATAGGGCCAAAAGGCATATGAAAGAATGCTCAGCATCACTAGCCATTAGAGAGATGCAAATTAAATCCACAATGAGAAAAGATGGCAACAGAGTAGAGAGCAGTTCTGATGGTGTTCTGGAGTACCAGAGCAGCTAGAGGACAAGATAGGAAGTGCGAGACATCTTCAGGTCCCTAAGAATTGGAGCGGTCAGCATCTGGACACAGGGAAGCACAGCCCAGAGGCAGAGGAGACCAGCAGGAGAGAAGGTGAGGCGGTTCCCAACCAACT
Source organism: Noctilio leporinus (assembly GCA_004026585.1). Lineage (NCBI taxonomy): Eukaryota > Metazoa > Chordata > Mammalia > Chiroptera > Noctilionidae > Noctilio > Noctilio leporinus. The sequence goes on from PVIW01009402.1 coordinate 38,838, forward strand.
GGCCTCGCGCCAAGGTCGGCTCTGGGCATTGGTGGCTACGCCCAGAGGGGCGCATTTGAATAAGGCCAGCTCCGGGCTCCCTGGCGAATAGAAGTCTGAGCAGTGAAGTGTGGGCAGCGAGGGCAAACGCCTTAGGAAACCAGGAATTGAACTCCTGCAGGGGAGAGACTATGTGAGAGACTTGCTCTGGCAACAAGGAGAGGAAGCTCCTCACAGGTCTAGAGGTGGAGAAGAGTCCTACAGGGAGCAGGAGCTAGGGAGCAGAGAAGTGCACTGGCCAGGGCGGCAAGAGGGCTGAAAACGGTGCTGCTAGGCCACCGGGGAAACAGCAGCTTGAAGCCCCTGTGAGGGGGGAGGCCCAGCCCCATGCACCCACACAGGCCCCCAGGTTCCGCGGAAACTCCAAACTGGAAGCCTGGAACTCATAGCAGGGGAAACTGACCCACCCATTGCCCGAGACAAAGACCGCAGATCACAGAGGCTGTGTAAAGTATTCCTCAGAGAGCTGGTTGGATTGGAGGAGTGGCTCTTGCCTGGGGGAGCTGGGTAGTGTTGTCAGATCACGGGCACTGTTGGTGGATGGGGGCTGCCTCCTCCGGGAACTGCGGGGGCAGGGCCAGTTGTCACAGGGCCGGCGAGGTTTCGAGCTGCCCTGCAGAGGTGCTGGGTGCTCGTCGTGGGCGAGAACCTCCACCAGGAGTGAGAAGGAACACCCTGCGGGCTCCAGAATACCAGCAGCCCTAAAACCCAGCTAGGCTACTGAAGGCCCAGCCTACCTGGGGACTGACACTCAGAATCAGCCCTGACTGTGACAATCAGAGGCCCTGCCACTCCAAGACCGGCTAGACTATAGACTGCAAAGACCTGACCAAGAAAAAGAGGCAGCCTCAGGAAATGGATTGCTGCTAATCTCAACCACCTGAGTTATACCAAGAGTTATATGAACTATTAATCCCCAACATATCCTTTTCAAAAGTTACTTCTCACATATTCTTAATCACCCCCTATCTCAATCCACCTAAATACCCAAGACCCTCCCCCTATTCTTTAATTAAAGTCTACTCACTCTGTGGCTATAACGCATTCCCAGTCCTCAATCTAAGTATTCCTCCCTTCCCCAGCCAACTAAACCCTTTCTTTATTCTTTCCTTCCTTCCTTTTTCTTTTTTTCCCCACTTTTTTTTTTAAGATTTTATTTCATTATTTCTAGAAAGAGGGGAAGGTAGAGAGGCAGAGAGGGAGAAAGACATCAATGTATGGTTGCCTTTCACCTGACTCCAACCACAGATCTGACTGGAGACCTGGTTTGCAACCTTGTTATGTGCCCTGGCTGGGGAATTGAACCTGCGACCTTTGGGTTCACAGGTTGGCACCTTACCCACTATGCTACCAGCCAGGGGGTCCCTACTTTTTTTCCCTTTCTTTCTTTCTTTTTTTTTTTTTTTTTTTCTGCCTGTTAAAGCTCACAGGTTTTGGCTCCACCTAGACTAATCAGATATCATAAAGGGTGAACAGATACATAAACCCTTTCTTTATTAATATTAATTTCTCTTTGTCTTGTAACTTTCTCCCTTTTCTTGTTCCTTCTTTCTTTTCTTCCTGATAAAGCCCACTGGTCCCGGCTCCACCTGGACCAAACAGAGATCATAAAGGGTGAACAGACACCTAAACCCTTTCTTTATTAATATTGATTTCTCTTTGTCTTGTGACTTTCTCTCTCTCTTTTTTTTTTTTTTCTGCTAAAAGCCCACAGGTCCAGGCTCCATCAGGACCAATCAGGTATTATTAAGGATAAGTAGCCATCTGAACACTTTCTTCTTATTATAATTATCATTTTAATTTCTTTTTTCCTTTTGTTTTTTGTTTTGTTTTGTTTTGTTTTGTTTTTATTTCTGCTAAAGCCCACAGATCCAGAATACAACTAGACAGCCCAAATAAAGGACACACCAAGAACAGCAAGTGGAGAAAATCTGGGAGACTACAACATTGAATTCCACAAATCTATCACAGAAGGGTGATCAACTAAAGCAAGGAAGCAAAGCAGGTTAACCCAAAGAAAAAAATAAAAAATAAAAAGAAAGCAAGAACAGACACCCAAAATGGGGAAAAAAAGAATCAGTCCATCACCAAAAGGAAAGGAAGAATCCCCAGAAAGACCACAAAATGATACAGAGACACCTGAAATATCAGATAAGGAATTCAAAAGAATGATGATAGAGTAACTCAGTGAGCTCAGCCACATCAAAGAAAACTGTAAACAACTCCAGGAAAACCACAAAGAACTCAAGGGAAATTACAAAGAACTCCAGGGAAACTACAAAGAAATCCAGGGAAACTACAAGGAACTTACTGAGAACTACAACAGCATGAAAAAGGGCATAGAAACTATCAATAAGTGCCAGGAGGAAATGAAGAATACAATTTCTGAATTGAAGAATATAGTAGAAGGAATCAACAATAGGCTAGAGGAAGCAGAACACCAGATCAGCAAGTTGGAGGATAATGTAGACAAATGCTCCAAGACAATACATGAGAATAAAAAAAGGCTGAACAAGACTGAAGAGGGGTTAAGAGAGCTGCAGGACAACATGAAACGTAACAACATCCGTATTATAGGGATAGCAGAAGGAGAAGAGAAACAAGGAATAGAAAACCTGTTCAAAAAAGTCATGATAGAAAATTTCCCTAACGTGATGAGTGACAACATTAATCCAATTCAGGAAGCACAGAGGGTCCCAATGAGGATCAACCCAAACAGACCAATACCAAGGCACATTATTATTAAAATGGCTAATTTCAAACACAAAGAGAGAATCCTAAAAGAATCAAGAGAGAAACGACAAATAACATGTAAAGG
>PVIW01009402.1:41794-52367 GCA_004026585.1 Noctilio leporinus
AAAAAAAAAAAAAAAAAAAAAAAAAGACTAAAAGAATACATCTCTACCAAACCAGCATTGCAAAAAATGCTAAAGGGTCTACTATAAAAATAAGGAAACAAATAAAATGAAGAAACAGAGAAAGCCAAAGAGGAATACAGACACAAATGGAGAAAATGGAAATGAATAAGTATCAATCAATAATCACCTTAAATGTAAATAGATTAAATGCACCAATCAAAAGACATAGGGTAGCCGAATGGATAAGACAACATGACCCACGTATGTGCTGTCTTCAAGAGAGCCACCTCAGAACAAATGATTGACACAGATTGAGAGTGAAGGGATGGAAAAATATATATCAAGAAATGGACATGAAAGAAAAGCTGGAGTAGCAATACTGATTTCATATAAAATAGATTTTACAATGAAGGACATAAAAAGGAACAAAGATGGACATTTCATAATACTTAAGGGAACAATCCATCAAGAAGAAATAACTCTGATAAACATATACGCACCCACCATAGGAGCTCAGAAATATATATGGAAAATTTTGGAAGATTTTAAGAAAGACATAGACAGCAACACACTAATAGTAGGGGATTTTAATACCCCACTATCAACAATGGGCAGATCTTCCAAACAAAAAATGCCCAGGGATGTTGTGGCATTGAACAACACTCTAGAAGAAATGGACCTAACTGATGTATAGAGAGTCTTTTACCCAAAAGAAGCAAAATAAGCATTCTTTTCAAATGCACATGGATCATTCTCCAAGATAGACCAAATGGTATGGCACAAGACAAGCCTCCACAAATAAAGGAAAATGGAAATCATACAAAGTATCTTCTCAGATCACAATGGCTTAAAACTAGAAACCAATCTCAAGGGGAAAAAATAAAAATTCTCTAACTGATGGAGATCGAATAACATGCTTTTAAACAATGAAGGGGTCAACAATGAAATCAAAGATGAAATCAAAAAGTTCCTGGAAACAAATGACAATGAACACACAACAGCCCAAAACCTATGGGATACAGCAAAGGCAGTTCTCAGGGGGGAATTTATAGCAATACAGGCCTACCTAAAATGGTCACAAGAAGTTTATAAAAACAACCTAACCATAAAGCTGCAAGAACTAGAGGAGAAACAACAAACAAAGCCCAGAGCAAGTAGAAGGAAGGAAATCATCAATATCAGAGAAGAACTAAATAACTCAGAGATTCATACTACAATTCAATGAATCAACAGGTCCAGGAGCTGGTTCTTTGGAAAAATAAACAAAATTGACAAGCCCTTATCCAGACTCATCATGAAAAAGAGAGAGAGGACCCAAATAAACAGGATCAGAACTGAAAGAGGAGAAATCACAACTGATACCTCAGAAATACAAAAGAATGTAAGAAATTACTACAAACAACTCTATGACAAAAAATATGACAACCTGGATGAAATGGACACATTTCTGGAAATGTTTAATCTACCAAAACTGAACCCAGAAGATACAGAAAGCCTGAACAACAGCTAGTGAAATTAAAGAAGTCATCCAAAATCTCACAAAGCACAAAAGCCCTGGACCAGATGGCTACACAGGTGAATTTTACCAAACATTTAAAGAAGAACTAACTCCTATCCTCCTCAAACTATACCAAAGAAATGAGGAAAAGGGAAGACTCTCAAACTCTTTCTATGAGGCCAATATTATTCTAATTCCAAAACCAGGGCAAGATACAACTAAGAAAGAAAGCTACAGGCCAATATCTCTGATGAACATAGATGCTAAAATTCCCAACAAAATATTGGCCAATCGGATTCAGCAGTATATTACAAAGCTCATACACCATGATCAAGTGGGCTTCATCCCAGGGATGCAAGGATGGGTACAACATTCATAAATCAATAAACGTAGTACACCACATCAAGAAATTGAAAGATAAAAACCATATGATCATATCAATAGATGCTGAAAAAGCATTTGATAAAGTACAGCAACCATTTATGATAAAAACCCTCAGCAAAATGGGAATCGAGGGAGTATACCTCAACATCATAAAGGCCATCTATGAGAAACCTGAAGCCAACATCATACTTAATGGACAAAAACTGAAAGCTTTCCCCCTAAGATCAGGAATGAGACAAAACTGCCCACTTTCTCCACTTCTATTCAACATTGTCTTGGAAGTTCTAGCTATAGCCATCAGAGAAGAAAAAGGAATCAAAAGTATCCAAATTGGAAAGGAGCATGTCAAACTGTCATTATTTGCAGATGATATGATAGTGTGCATACAAAACCCGATGGGCTCCACCAAAAACTTACTCAACCTAATAAGCAAATTTAGCAAAATAGCTGGGTATAATGTCAATATCTAGAAATCAAAAGAATTTTTGTTTACCAATAATGAAGCAACAAAAATAGAAGTGAAAAAACAAATCCCATTTACCATAGCAACAAAAAGAAATAAAGTACCTAGGAATCAACTTAACTAAGGAGGTAAAAGACCTGTACTCAGAAAACTACAGAACAATGAAGAAAGAAATCAAGGAAGATACAAATAAATGGAAGCATACACCATGTTCATGGATGGGAAGAATGAACATCATTAAAATGTCCATACTACCCAAAGCAATCTACAGATTCAATGCAATCCCAATTAAAATATCAATGATAGACTTCAAAGAAATAGAAAAAAATACTTCAAAAATTTATATAGAGCCAAAAACGCCCACGAATAGCCACCACAACCTTGAGAAAGAAGAACAAGTTAGGAGGAATCACAAATCTGGACTTCAAAAAATACTACAAGGCTACTGTCATCAAAACAGCCTGGTACTGGCATAAGAATAGACATATAGATCAATGGAACAGAATAGAGAGCCCAGAAATTAACCCAGGACTCTAGGGTCAACTAATATTTGACAAAGGGGAAGGAACATCAAATGGAGTATAAACAGTGTCTTCAACAAACGGTGTTGGGAGAACTGGTCAGCAACATGCAAAAAGATAAAACTAGACCACCAACTTACACCATACACCAAAATAAACTCAAGATGGATAAAGGATTTAAACATAAGCAGTGCCACCATAAAGGTCCTGGAGAAAAAGATAGGCAGTAAACTTTTGGATATCCTACGCAGAAGTATGTTTACTGATCCTTCACCAAGGGCAAAGGAAATCAAAGAACAAATCAATAAATGGGACTATATCAAACTGAAGTTTCTTTTCAGCTAAAGAAAATAGCAGCAAAATTCAAAGGGAACCAACTGTATGGGAAAACATAATTGCCAATGATACCTCAGACAAGGGTCTGATCTCCAAAATATATAAAGAACTAATGCGACTCAACACCAGGGAGACAGACAGCCTCTTTAAAAAATGGGCAAAAGACCTGAACAGACAACTCACTGAGGAAGATATTCAAAGGGCCCAGAGGCATATGCAAGAATGCTCAACATCACTAGTCATCAGAGAGATGCAAATTAAAACTGCATTAAGATACCACCTCACACCTGTCAGAATGGCAATCATCAACAAATCAACAAACAACAAGTGTTGGCAAGGATGCGGGGCAAAGGGAAGCCTCATAGACTGTTGGTGGGAATGTAGGCTGGTGCAGCCACTATGGAAAACAGTATGGGGTTTCCTTAAAAAACTAAAAATGGAACTGCCTTTTAATCCAGCAATTCCACTACTTGGACTATACCCAAAGAATCCTGAAACACCAATTCATAAGAACCTATATACACCTATGTTCATAGCAGCACTATTTACAATAGCCAAGTGCTGGCAATAGCCTAAGTGCCCATTAGTGGATGATTGGATCAAAAAAACTTTGGTACATTTACACAATGGAATTCTATATAGCAGAAAGAAAGAAGGAACTTGTACCCTTTGCTACAACATGGATGGAACTGGAGAGTATTATGCTTAATGAAATAAGCCATAATACTTATGGCTTATTAAGTGAAGGACAAATATCATAAGATCTCATCCATTACGGGACAATAATGAACAAAACTAATAACAAGCAGAACAGAACCATATATATGAATACAGTGAATAGGCCTTCAGTGGTTGGGGGGAATGGAGTTGGGGTGAGGGGGGAAGCAGAGGCAGGGAAGGGGAGCAGCTTAGACAAGAACCTAGTATAGAGGAACCATGGACATGGACAACAGGTGGGATTGACTTTGCGGTGAATGGGTGGGTCGGGAGGGGAACAGAGGGGAGCAAAAAGGGGATGGATGTAATACAACAACAATAAAATTAAAAAAAAAAAAAAAAAAAATTAACTGCCACTGGAAAAAAAAAAAACCGCAATGAGGTACCACCTCATACCTGTGAGAATGGCCATCATCAGCAAATCAACAAACAACATGTGTTGGCGTGGATGTGCAGAAAAGAGAACTGTGGTGCATTGTTGGAGGGGAGGCAGACTTGTGTAGCCACTATGGAAAACAGTATGGAATTTCCTCAAAAAAATTAAGAATAGAACTGTCTTATGACCCAATGATTCCACTGCTAGGGTTATACCCAAAAAATTCTTAAACAGCAATTCAGAAGAACCTATGCATCGCTATGTTCATAGCAGTGCTGTTTACAGTAGCCAAGTGCTGGAAACAACCTAAGTGCCCTTCAGTGGATCACAAAACTGTGGTACATTTACACAATGGAGTTCAATGCAGCAGAAAGAAAGAGACAACTCCTACCACTTGTGATAGCATGGATGGAGCTAGATAGTATCATGCTTAACTAAATAAGCCAGGAAGCAAAAGTTAGATACCATATATTCTCATTTAATATAGGAGGCTAAAGAACAAAACATGGAGGTGAGCAGAAAGAAACAAGAGAGACAAGATTTAAAAAAAAAAAAAAAAAGAGGAGCAGAATGATGGTGACTAGGGGAGAAGGAGGAACGCAGGGGAAGGGATCAATTGAGGAGCTAGAGAGGTAGACCCGTGGATATGGACAATGGGCTAGGGGTTGACTGAGAGAAGGGGGCAGGGGAGCAGGGGAGCAGGGGAGAAGAAAGGGGGAAAAATGAAAAATTGTAAAACAACAATAAATAAAATTAACTTAAAAGAATAAATAAATAAATCTCTTCCTGGGGTGGAATTATTGAATGTAACCTAATAAAATTATATAGGTTTCAAGTGCATGCTTCTATAATAAATCAAGCATATATTGTATTGTGTGATCACCACTGAAGGTAAAGTCCTAATGTTTCCATTAAAAGTGAAATGTGGAGGCTGGAGCTCCTGGTTCTATTGCTCCTGGTGTGCCCTGGGACCCACCTGTTGGAAGTCCCACACACCCCTGGTGCTGCAGGGGTTCCCAGGCAGGACCAAAGAGTCAGCTTGGTGTCCCTCATCTCCTCTTTGTGAAACTTTGATAAGGCACTTTAACTGCAGCTGCCACCACTGCTTTGGGATGGGGAGGGGGTCTGGGCACAGTGGTCAGGAGTCAGATAATGATGTGACTCTGCCACTGGGGCCCTATGAGCTTAGTATGGACCCCAAGTTCCACTAGGTGAGAAGGGTGGTGACCATCTTTTTCCTTACTGTGATTATTTCATACTTTGGTTGCATAAAGGCTGCCTCTATGGAAAGAAGCAAATATCCCAGGACAAGAAAGCTGGGTGTACCCAGGTGTTCAGGCCCATGGGATTCTGGAGCACATGGATGAGCCCAAGGAAGGTGCCAGGGCCCTGACATCATTGGCCGATACTTTTAAACAGCTGATAGAAGAGCTGCTGGTTGAGGACCAGAAAGTCCGGCCCATGAAGAAAGCAATGAGGACACGGACTTGTACACTTCCACCTCTTCTCTTTCTGCTTGAGGAATACAAAGTTATCTGGATGTTGCAAACATGTTGATGAGGGTCTGGCACCACTGTGACCCAACCTGGTGAGGGGAGCTGAGGGTGTGTGACAGCATTAGCATGTGGGTGACCGCAGCAGAAAGAAAGACTACAGTGGATATGTCAGGTGGGACAGCCATGGTCCTTGAAAAAGTCCCCATATCAAAAAGCCACCTAACGCAGTACTTCTATGAGGTCAAAGGTTACAAAGGAAGGTTGCAGGGCCATAGACAAGAGGTGTTGCAATTTCAGTGCAGAACTACCCAGTTGTCTAGGTGGGCCCTTACCATGGATAGCCAAAGAAGAACTGGCTGGCAATTCATATGGATATGCACTTCCTGTGCATGCACACTGACCACTAGAAGGGGAAGATAGTGGGTTTATGTTGTATATTATTATGCGGAGACAAAAACCATCTATTTGTATATATATACATAACAGAATAAAAGATTCAGTTAGGAAAAAACAGTTTTATGAACTGTATGTATAAATGAATTTATACAGTACAGTGGTTCTACAATCCATTAATTGGACATATTCAGGACAAGAAAGGAAACAGTTATTTTGTGCCCAACTTTAAAAAGTCTGCATTACATTCCTCAATAATGCTGTGATTTGTTACCATTGCCAAGAATTGAAAATGTAAAAAGTTTTAAAAAATAATATGGGAAGACAAATTTGCCAATGATACCTCAGACAAGGGTTCAATTTCCAAAATATATATAGATCTTATACAACTCAACACCAGGAAGGCAGACAGCTCAATTAAAAAATGGGCAAAGGACCTGAACAGATATTCCTCTGAAGAGAACACACAAAGGGCCCCTAGGCATATGAAAGAATGCTCAACATCAGTAGCCATCAGAGAGATGCAAATTAAAACCACAATGAACTACCACCTCACACCTGTCAGAATAACCATCATTAACAAATCAATAAATAACAAGTGCTGGCAAGGATGTGGAGAAAAGGGAACTCTGATGCACCATTGGTGGGAATGAAGACTGGTACAGCCACTATGGAAAACAGTATGGAAGTTCCTCAAAAAAACTAAAAATAGAATGGCTTGTTGAGTCAGTGAATCCACTGCTAAGATTATACCCGAAGAAATCCTAAAACACCAATTTAGAAGAACCTATGCACCCCATGTTCATAGCAACACTATTTATAATAGCCTAGTGCTGGAAACAGCCTAAGTGTCCATCAGTAGATGAATGGATCAAAAAACTGTGGTATATTGACACAATGGAGTATTACACAGCAGAAAGAAAGAAGCAACTCCTACCTTTTGCAAAAACATGGATAAAACTGGCGAGTATTACACTTAGTGAAATGAGTCAGGCAGTGAAAGACAAATACCATATGATCTCACCTCATGCAAGACAGTAATGAATAAACTAAACAAACAAGCAAAATAGAACTGGAGGCATGGAAACAAGAAACAGGCTGACAGTGACCAGAGAGGTGGGAAGGGGGAAAGAAGGGGAAGGAGGTAGTCAAGGAACTTGTGTGAGTGACCCATGAACATGAACAACAGGGTGGGGATTGAATGTGGGAGAAGGGAGGTGGGTGGGGCAGGGGAGGGCAATGGAGGAAAATGCGGACAAATGTAATATAGCAACAATAGATCAATAAAAATTAAATTTAAGAAATAATAAATTACATGCTGTTTTAATTGTGAATTGATAATAAACTGTTTTTTTTTCAGAGAACAGACAAAAAAAGAAAGAAAAAAGCCAGTAACTAAAATTTCATCCAAAACATTCTGTTTACATTTTAGACAGTAAGTACCTCCCTTCTTGTTAGTTCCATGTCTGTTTTACTGCTTTTAGGCTTCTGATAGTGTTGGGATTGAAACAATGTCAAGGTGCTGTTGTCATCCCTTTATGGGCATTTTTATGGTGATTCTCATTGAAAATGTAAGTAAATAAAAGTTCATGGCCTTGTTTTCACTATGGTTAGGATATTATTCCTCATGTAAAACAAAAATATATTTATTTACTTATTTATTTTATCTGTACATATTTATATAATTGCTATTGAAAATGGCATCAAAACTTAACTGCATCTGAAGCTTATTGTAAATACAAGTTCTATTTAATTGTATTAATTAACATATGATATATGTTTTAAATACATGTGTTATAGCATGATATAGCATTTTTTATTTTTTTAAAACATTTTCAAAGTGTATAAAAAGTTCAATGTGGAATGAGATGTTTCTTTTTTCTTTTTCTTTTTTTTTAATTTCATTTTATTGTTGCTGTAGATGGTTGTTTAAAATACTATATTTTAAATAATTTAGTATTTCACCCTGGCTGGGTGGCTCAGAAGGTTGTGAGTTTGATTTTTGGTCAGGGCACATACCTATGTTGAGGGTTTGATCCTCATTGTAGGTGCATGTAGGAAGGATAACTAATCAGTTTCTTACTCACACTGATGTCTGTCTGCCTGTCTGTCTGTCTCTCTCTCCTGTCTCCATTCCTTTCCTCTAAGTACAAGTTAAAGAGATATTTTCAGTTGATAACAAAATATATTTAAGATGATACTAATAAGTGTACCTGTAACATTGGACCAGTTGATTTTGCAAACAGTAATAGAGGATTTAGAGCAAACATTGCATTTTCATATTTTTAGTGCACGTGGAACATTTTCCAACACAAATCTTGTACTAGGCTGCAAATCAAGCCCCAATAAAAATTTTTAAATGTGGTATTATTTCTACCATATTATGTGTTAGCAATGGTAAGAAATTTGAGATCAAATATCAAGAAAATAAAAAAGACCTTGGCTGGTAGCACAGTGGGTAAGGCACCGGCCTGTGAACTCAAAGGTTGCTGGTTCAATGATCAGCCAGGGCACCTAACCAGGTTGCAAGCCAAGTCTCCAGCCAGGTCCATAGCTGGAGGCAGGTGAAAGACAACCAACCACACACACATTGATGTTTCTCTCTCCCTTTCTGCCTTTCTCCCTTCCCCTCTCTCTAAAAATAATAAAATATTAAAAAAATTTTAAACTAGAAAATAACAAGTATTTAAAGATTAAACATGTTTGTAAACAAATAGATTGCAGAGAATCACACACACACAGAAACTACTTGATACACATAAAAATAAGAAAAAAACCTAACTAAATGGAGGACACAACAAAAACAGTTATAAGAGGAAAATTTATACCTATGCAGGACTACATCAAGAGGAAAAAATATGAAAAAGATATTACTTATTCTTGAACAAACCAGAAAAATAAAAACACAAGAGGAAAAAATATAACAAAGATCAGAGCACAAAGAATAAAATTGAAATAGAAAAAAGAGGCTAATAAAACAAAGTGTTGATTCTTTCAAAAAAAAAAAAACATATACAAATTTCCAGCTTCTTGTAAGAATCATCAAGCAGGAAAAATAATAAATAAAAAAATTCATAAAATAGTGGTTAACCAACAACACAGACAAGAATCATTAAAGAATGCAATGAGCAATTACCTGCAGTTTCCTCCAATCCAGCACACACAGAAGTGGCAGGAAGGTTCCCACGTGGGATCCCAAATGTGTCCTTACCTTGGCTAGCTTGCCCTTGGCTTCCATAAGTGACCTGAGGCTGAATACTACTGACTAACCAGAGACATTAAAAAAAAGTTTGGAGCCATTACCTATAGTGAATGAAACAATTTTATTATAAACTTTCCAAATGCCAAAGTCAAGCAAGTCTGAGACCATGGGAAACCATCCTGCTTGCTCAGCTGTCTTTAGTCAAGCTGAACAAGGTCCTGACTCAGAGATGTGGGTGCCTGGTTACCAGAGTTCTAAAGTCTGTATTGTTCTGTCATCAAAGAAGTGAAACAACTTCTTCAGCGTCCTATTTCATAGGCCTTTTCCTTTCATCACACTTGCTTGTAAGCCCCTCTAGGATTTCAGCTGCTCACCTAAGACACCTCTATAAAATCACAGCCCTCCATACAACTTCTTAGTAATAAAAGGAGGGAGGGACCCAGCTTTCAGGAGAGACAGCTGCATTTAGACCTGTGATTTCTGATTGGTTTGGCTTCCAGCATAATCCATGAGTCTTCCTGGCCCTCTCAATAACTATAGCTACACAGTGGCAATCACACAAAAAGCTAATTTTTAGAGGCATTATCAAGTGCATATAACATAAAATCTACACCACCTGTGGGCCATTGTTACATGGCTTTGATGCAAAAACTCAGGGATGGAAAAATTGTAAGAAGGGGTTAGGTCTGAAATTCAGCAATGTGATCCTGAGAGAGTCATACTGCCCTGGGATAAATTTCTAGGTCTTCCCCTTAATGAGGTAGAAATTAAGTCGACAAAGATAGTCTTTTTTGGAGGATCAAAGATGGCGACAGAGTAGAGAGCAGTGCTGATGGTGTTCTCAAGTACCAGAGCAGCTGGAGGACAGGATAGGGAGTGTGAGACATTTTCAGGTACCTAAGAATTGGAGCGGTCAGCATCTGGACACAGGGGAGCACAGCCCAGAGGCAGTGGAGATCAGCAAGAGAGTAGGTGGGGCGGTTCCAGGCCAACCAGCCAGCAGGCCAAGGTCCGCTCTGGGCAGGGTTGGCTCTACCCAGAGGGACGTGTTTAACTAAAGCAGTTCCAGGCTCCCTGGCAACTAGAAATCTGAACAGTGAAGTGTGGGCAGCAAGGTCAAATGCCGTAGGAAACAAGGAATTGAACTCCTGCAGGGGAGGGACTGTGTGGGAGCCTCGCTCCAGCAA
>PVIW01009403.1:0-52155 GCA_004026585.1 Noctilio leporinus
AGCAGAAAGAAAGAAGGAACTTGTACCCTTTGCAACAACATGGATGGAACTGGAGAGTATTATGCTTAGTGAAATAAGCCAGTCAGTGAAGGACAAATATCATATGATCTCACCCATTACGGGACAATAATGAGCAAAACTAACAACAAGCAAAACAGAACCAAGTATATGAATACAAGCAATAGGCCTTCAGTGGTCAGAGGGAAAGGGGATGGGGGGAGGGGGGAGGCAGAGGCAAGAAAGGGGAGCAGCTTAGACAACCTAGTATAAAGTAGAACCTAGTATAAAGGAACCATGGACATGGACAACAGGTGGGATTGATTTTGGGGGGAATGGGTGTGTGGGGAGGGGGACAGAGGGGAGCAAAAAGAGGGATGGATGTAATACAACAACAATAAAATTAAAAAAAGAAAAAAAATTATACCTGTTGATCTGCCTTACTACTCCTTCTTAATTTTTCCTAAAGCATTTTTTAAAAATAGGATTTCAATTATTTAATTTTAGAGACAGGGGACAGGAAGAAGAAAGAGAGGGAGAGAAACATGGATTGGTTATATGCACCCCAACCAGGGACCAAACCCGCAACCCAGGCATCTGCCCTTACCAGGAATCTGCATCCCAACCAACTGAGCCACATTGGTCAGGACTCTAAAACTTGTTTTTATCCAAAGGATTTGCTCATAGATTTGTTTTTATTTCTTTTTCCATTGTTTAATTTATTAAAAAATATTTTTACCTTCAATCTTTGTGTTTTTTAGGTTTGCTTCATCCTCTAATTTATTGAAATCATATCCTTAGTTCTTTCATTTTAATTATTTTTGATTAATAATGAAAGATTATGAGTACTACCAAAAAAAGTTTGAATCATCTCCCATAATTAAATTTAAATACAATGTTATGTTTTTTCAAATGATCTTCAGAAAAGTAAAAGCGAGGGAAAAAAGCTACTCATGATCTCGCTACCAGGTTTGGCAAATTATAACCTTTTCAGGCAAATCTTTTAAAATTGTTCTCATTCCTCTGTTCTTTTTCTCTCTCTCCCTATATATATATTATGTATAATATATTACATAATATATGCATATATTGTATATATACACACACAGAGAAAAATATATATATATTTAAAGTATCATCATGCTTTCACTTTTCAGACATTTTAATGTCATAAAATTCAAATATATATCATATTCAAAAGCTGCACAGACCCTGGCTCATGACACAGTGGATAAGATGCCGGCCTGTGAACCCAAAGATCTCTGGTTCAATTCCCAGCCAGGGCACAGAACCAGGTTGCAGGCCAGGTCTCTAGTCAGGTTCATAACTGGAGGCAGGTGAAAGGCAACCATACATTGAAAAAAAAAAAAAAAGCTGCATAATTTTCTAGTTTGAATATACCATAAGTTATTATTTAAACTATTATTAATTAATATTAAAGTTTGTTTCCTTTTTTCTGTGTTAATATTTTCACTATATAAGAAGGCTGAGAAAATAGTAAGGTAGGACAATTAAAAATGCTGCTTTGGCAATGATTTTACATATCTCTTTATGTAGAAAACATTGTTTCTTTAGATTAAATTTCCAGATATATAATTGTTGGGGTAGCCATTGGATATGGGTGTATTAAGTTTTTATAAATTTTGCCAAACTTTTTTCTAGATTGGTAATGTCAGTTTGTTATACTCTTAACAACATGTATGAGAATGTTTGTTCTGGGACCAATAGCTATAATTAATTTCAGTCTGGTAGAATAATATAGCTCGTAATAACCCTGTTGTTTTATTTTTTATTTCTTGAATTAATTATGAGATTGAACTTATGATAAATTTATTGACCAATTAACTATATAAATATGATTATATATAAACATATATAAGCTGTTTAAGTCTTTTAAATAGCACCTGCACAAAACAAGTACTATGTGCTTGCTATTTTATTATTTTATTACTAATTTTTGTTATATAAAATACCTTCATTATCCTTTATTTTCTATTAATATTTATTTTTATGTTGTCTTTGTTAAAAGACTCAAATTTTTGAGTTCCTTTTGACCTCAGAGTAAATGAGAAAAGTTTTATATATGTCTTTTTTTCCCCAGTATAGACTTTATTAGAATTCTACCTTAAGCTTTCTAGCTTTGCTTTTTTCTGCCTAGGTGCATGTAGGATTTATTCTTATCCTTGAAATGTTAAAATTTCAAGAGAAATCAAGATTTTTCACTAATCTTCTATATTAAAGAATATTTTTGTTCAAACATCTTTCAATTTTCTTTTTTTATATCTTTAGTTATTATTTCTGTTCCACTTTTTCTGGTGTTGTCTGAATACAAATTAATTGGAATTTCTTTTATAATTTGTTTATAACATTTTTCCTCATCTTTTCAGAATCTATTCATTTTCTCTACATTCTGAAAGAACCTTTCAGGCTTATCCTTCACATCACTAATTTTATAATCTGTAGGGTCAATTCTAGTCTACCTGCCTCCACTCTTGATTAATGAAGGGCAGTCTTTTACCCATGTAAACTTTCATATAGCTTGTAATCTAATCAGTCACCTTTTATAATTCAAGTTTTCTTAATTTTATTGGAGACATGAGCACGTTTTCTAATATTTCTATTTCATATATTGTAGGTAAGTTAAATTTTGCTTTTTTAAAATTTTGAATGTTGCCTTCAACTTATTATGCCATAGAATATTATTATAACCTCATCTCAGTATTTTTTCTCCCTACTTCTCATTCTTGTGTGAACAGCAAAGTACCCATATTTGGGTTTTGCCACAAACTGGTAGGTTATACTACAGCTTTAAGTTTTTAAGCTTGCCTAGAGCTTGATAATCATTTATATTGTAGGTTCACAGATTCATCTCCCACAGCCTGCAAGGAGAAAGAAGAGGGGTGAACACCTGGGGAGTCCATATTTGGTGAAGGTGCTGTGCTGGTATCAGATTTCTGGGTCTGACTTTCTTTACTGCCTGTTTCTTAGCCAACTTGCCTTATACTTTATATAAGCTTCAGCTGTGCCCAGCTCATTTCCCAGCTGCAATCTTACTGTTTTGTATGACCCCTATAATAATTCAGGTTCAAGAAACATTCCTTTCAAATATGAATGATTTGCCTCAGCCAATTGAATCCCAAGGTTGTATTCACTCTGCTCTGTTAGAACTCCTAATCAGCAGATTATGTCCCTCCAAATAAACCACTGTGCACAGAGAATTTGAGTTACTCCTGGGTCATTTATTTGTCTTACTAACTTTTCAGCTGATCGATATTATAAGTTTCTGCCAAGTAGATGGTGTCTCTCTGGTTTCTAATTTTTTTTAAAGATTTTATTTATTATTTCCAGAGAGAGGGGAAGGGATAGAGGCAGAGAGGGAGAGAAGAATCAGTGTATGGTTGCCTTTTACCTGCCTCCAGGCACAGACCTGGCTTGCAACCTGGTTATGTGCCCTGGCTGGGAATTGAACTAGTGACCTTTGGGTTCACAGGCCGGCACCCTATCCACTGAGCCACCAGCCAGGGCTTGGTCTCTAATTTGAAAGTGACTTTCTCTTGTCTTTTATAACCCATTGAACGTTTCAGTGGAAATCTGAAAATATGGGGCGTGAGGCACATGCACTTTGTTTCACATAGCTAGTTCTTTACATTAACCTGTTGACTTGACCATAACAGACATTCAAAGTATAGCTAATGACTGAATGAAGAATGAATATAATCTTGAACTTAAAGGGTGCTATTTGCCTTTATATGATTTTTGTATTATTCTTGCATGTGTTGAAAACTTCGCAGTTTCTTCATATTTCTATGTATTTTAAATGTTAATAATGATGATCAAGTTCTAAGTGAAAAAAGAGGAACCACTCTTGAAATTTCAAATATTTATTCCTTTATTTGTAAAATCAATTTTAACTGCATTCCTTAAATGTGTAGCCTTTGTGTTAGGCACAGCAGAAATAAGGATGAATGTAATATGTCTCCTACTCACCTGCAGAAATCTCACCTTATAATAATATTAATTGGTGGGTACTGCTTTTTTTTTTTTTTTTTTTTTTTTTTTTTTTTTTTTTTTTTTTTTTTTTTTTTTTTTTTTTTTTTTTTTTTTTTTTTTTTTTAGTTTAAACATCAGAATTGTTTGTGTGTGTTTTTAAAATGGAAGTACTTAGAATAATGATGTATTTTTTTCTTCTCTGGTAATGAAGTCTTATTTGAATAAATCAATGAAGGAATTCTTTTACCAGGGATTGGGAAAATGTTTATTTCACTAATCCTGGGGTAATAGATAATTTCCTCTCTTCTGTGATTCCTAGACTTAGTAGAGTCAGGAAAGTTAAACTTGACTGAATTTACATTAAAAAAATGTTTTGTTAAATACAAATGATTTTTCAGTTTTTAATAAATGGAATCAGTGTGTGATTACTCATTTTAAAATATTACTATATTCCTATCCGTTTTCAAAAAAGCAAACAAAATACAACTTCTTCCAGAGGATAGTCATTAATTTTTTGAACTTTGTAAATACTGGTCAGTACATATCACTGATAGAAAAATATTTTGCCAACTAAAGCTAGGCATGCGGGCTCTATCAAATATATACAGTGAGCATCTGTGGGTTTTGTCTTAGCCTCATTTAACCATTCTTTTGTGAAAATTCCCCCAACTTCCCTATTCCATTGTACTTTGGTGAGGCTATTAAATGCAAAGGAATATGACTCAAGCTATGCTGATGAGACTTTGTTTCCCAAGAATTACCTACTTTATAAACCTGTTGTGAGGATTAAATGAGTTAATGTGTATGAAGTACTTAAGAATCATCATTGGCACAGGTAAGCAGTATATAAATGTGAACTTCTATTATTATTAAGCAGAGTAACAGAAAATTAGAAAGTGGTTTGAATTGGAACATTCTGCTCACACTGTTATAATACACTCCCTTAGTTCCCCCTACTTTGATCCCCAGAGTGGCCTAGTTTTGTCCTTCAAAACCTGGCTATTAAGCATTTCCTCCAATTTTATGAGCTGTACTGTATCCTTCCAATAAGTTTATTCTGACTTGTTTATTTTCTTTGTAATCCAAGAGTCTTAATGGATAAAAAGGACCACTCAGTAAATCTCCAAGCACTGGAATTAAGTAACATTCTAAAAACATTTAAATTTATTGGAGTGACATTGTTTAATACAAGTATATAGGTTTTAAGTGTACAGTTCTGTAATACATCATCTGTATATTGCATTGCATTTGCCACCCAAAGTCAGATCTCCCATCACTTTACACTTGATCCTGTCAACCCTTTCCTGTCCCCCAGCTCTCTTTTCCTCTGGTAATCACCAAATAGTTACTGAGTGATTGTGTGGGGAATGTCTTAATAAATGTATATAAATATAGCCTGAGGGGATATGTTTTAAGAGGTGGGGATGGCAAACTAGCATGTAGAGGGAAGAACTTTGTAGATTATTTAGATTAAATCTAAAATATGCCCACTAGTCAAGGGCAAAGGAAATAACTTTTTTAAAAAGTTTATTAATTTATTTTTAGAGAGAGAGGAAAGGAGAAAGAATGAGAGGGAGAAAAACGTTGATCAGTTGCCTCTCTCATACTCTCAACCGGAGTCCTGGCCTGCAACCCATGTGTGTGTTCTAACTGGCAATCATAGGAGTGGTGACCTTTTGGTTTGCAGGTTAGCCCTTAAATCACAGAGCCACATTAGCCAGGCCACTACTATTTCTCTTTTGTTCAAGATAATCCACTCACAGTTGATGTTAGTTGACTCCAGAAAAATCTTATTTCTCCTTGTTCTCCTAATCCCACTCTATTCTACCGATCCAACATATATTCATACTGTGGTATGTTTAGGAAGTTTTTTAAGTTCTAGAGAATTTTAGTTCATTTAATTTTAAGTCATTGCTATGCAGTAAAAATGTGAAGGCTGTCACTTGATGAAGATTAATGGAAACTCCTAGAAACTGGATAGAGTCTTAAATATACCAATACTGCTTCAAAGAGCCAGAAATGAACAGCCGCAATTCAACCTCTGGGGAGCGAAAATCTAATGTTGTTCAGAAGCTTGTATAGCATCCATAGCAAAACCTGGCAAGCACTTTATCATTATGTTCTCTAGCCCTTGTAATGGGGATCTTGCAGAAAGGTGCAGAAAACTATAAAATTTAATCTTTCCTCTCCCATCAATCTCACACTATATACTATCTCTGTTCAGCAATTAAAGGGAAAAGGTTAAATAAGTGGCCCTAAGTAAAGTTTACTTAGTTTTTGCCAAAGAAAACTTTTATGGGCTCAAAGATATCAATGTTTGATTTCTATGTAATGGAAAAAAGCATTAAGGTAAGGAGTAAACACTCTGGCAGCTGAAACGCCAAAGAAATATAGTTAGGTTTTGGTTTCACCTAGGCTGGAAGATTTTGCATATTCAAATATGTTACTAATGATTCATTTTATCTCTAGGGGTTAGTCTATGTGAGGTTGTATTTGAAAAATCTGTGCAGTTGGGGGAACCAATATTTTTGTGAGAAATTAAACTGATGGAAAAATGAAGTTCAAAATAAATGAATGAGAACAAAACAAGCTACGCAACCCCTAAGTGTGAGCTGTTACTACTAAACACAATGTCAGAGAGGAGAATGTGGTTAGAGTTGGAATAGTCTGACCACCTGTGTCAGCTTCCTGAAGAAACCTAAACAACAACTTTGCTTTTCTCATAGCTGGGTGTGCTGTGGTAAAATCTCCAGTCTCCTTTTTATTTCTTTTCAAGCACTTGCTGGTGGTGGGTGGGAAGCAATTGCTTCATAATAGAAAAACAAGTTATGACTAGCATTATGTTTCTCACGCTATCTTAATCTCTTTAAATTGCTTAGAGTACTAGCTAGGTAGGAGTCTTACTGAGCTCCTATGGGACAATGGAGCTTTGTGTGTCCACAGTGGGAGCCAGGCTGAATGTTAATGTGTCCCAGAGGCACCACCAACTCATCTTTGAATCAGAGATCTCTCAAGGCGGAGGTGGCTGAACTGAGACACCTGGGTACTCAGACCACCTCCCCAAATCACAGCATCCCAGGTCAGTGGTTCCAAACCTGGCTGAAATTTAAAAAAAAAAGTGGACTCCAGGCTTCCAGCCAAAATTCCAAACCAGCACATCCAAGAGAGGATCCTCGAAATACGCCTACTCAGCAAGTAACCTGAAGACGAGCTAGGATTCTGAGCTCCATGCTAAGTCTTTTATGAAGAAGAAATAACCTTTCCTTCTCACTCCGTCAGAAGGCTTGCTGTCATGCATGCCATAAAAATAGTCATTAATACATTCAGAAAGATTAAAGTCCGTGTTTGGGGGAAGCTTCTTGGTACATCCATTTCTTTTAAGACTTCATCCATCCCCTGCATGTTGCCAACATTACTGCCCAGTATTCTGAATTTGACGTTTCTGTCCTCTTTCCCATTTTCTGGCTTGCCTTTTCCCTGGCCACATATTAGGTAGCTAGAAAAGTGACCATGTACCTTAAAACTAATATTAAGTTATTATAATTGTAGTAATTAATAGAGGTTCCAAAAACCGTTACCTATTGAAGTGCCAAAACTTTTTTAAAAAGTGTTAAAATTCTTCTGCTTTCATAAAGTATTAAATATTTGTATTTCCCAGAAGATTCAGAATTTTCATTACATGATTTATTTTGCTGTGGAGTTGTTGAAGTAGATAATTTTCTCCTGCAGTTTTTATTTTATGTTGTTACTGGTTTTGCTTTGCCTGTGTGGTGCCATTAACTCTGCCTCTTTGGGGACAAGCTATTTCTGTACTGCTGTCAGTGTATTCATCTGGGCAGTACATATCCCTTCATTCTTCTGTTTCTAATCTTTGTGGCTGAAGTTCCATAGCCAAATTGCTTAGGGATACATTTTATTTTACTTTATTTCATTTTATTTTATTGTATTACACCTATCCCTTGTTTCTCCCCTCTGTCCCATTCCCCACCTACCCACTTCCCCCAAAAATCAATCCCACTTGTTGTCCATGTCCATGGTTCTTCCATGTTAGTTCCTTGACTAAACTGCTCCCCTTCTTTGCCTCCTCCTCCCCACTCCCCTCTGCCCATTGCAGGTCTATTGATTGTATTCATGTATCTGGTTCTGTTTTACTTGTTTGTTTGTTTTGCCCATTATTGTCCTATA
The DNA here is from genome assembly GCA_004026585.1 of Noctilio leporinus. Lineage (NCBI taxonomy): Eukaryota > Metazoa > Chordata > Mammalia > Chiroptera > Noctilionidae > Noctilio > Noctilio leporinus. The sequence continues at coordinate 8,173 of PVIW01009403.1, forward strand.
ATGGGTGAGATCATATGGTATTTATCTTTCGCTGACTGGCTTATTTCACTAAGCATAATGCTTTTAAAAATGGAACTGCCTTTTGATCCAGCAATTCCACTGTTAGATTGTACCTGAAGAACCGTGAAACACCAAATCATAAGAACCTATGTACCCCCATATTCGTAGCAGTGCTATTTACAATAGCCAAGTGCCAGAAACAGCCTAAGTGCCCATCAGTGGGTGATTGGATCAAAAAACTTTGGTACGTTTACACAATGGAATACTACACAGCAGAAAGAAAGGACTACATTTTAATTAGATTGAGCAAAGTTTGGGGCAAAAGTCTGGCAACCTCTCCTGGAGAAACCATCCCAGCCTGGGGAGATGAATGTCCTGTTATGTATTTTGGCTGCCCAGAAGGTTGTGTTTGTTTATTTACCTTGTTTACTTGTATGGCTGTGTTTCAGAAGACTCTGGGTTGTTGGGGTGGTTGGTTCTGAATAACTGCAAAAATCTGGTCTATAGCATAACACTTGGAATGAGCATTTACCTACATGTGTCCACATATTCATACTTAACATGCTCACACTAGAGAAAAAGGCCAGTTGGGTTGCAGAGCCAACACAATCAGAACATTGATTTTTCTTTCCCTCTCAAGATTTCAGCAATGCTTATCCTAGGCTGCAGGAAGAAGAGGATTTGAGTTCTGTCCTTTGTTACTTTATTTTGCCACTAGAAAATCACTTGGCAGCTGTCATAAGCCACACAAACCTTTGCTCCATGGCTGCTTGGTAGCTTAGGAACATGCAACCATTTTTTATATGCTGATAGTCAGAACAAATAAAAACACCTGCAGGGTTATCTTATGGCAGCAAAGAAGGACTAATGCACAATCTCAAGAGAAAACCACCCCCACCCTGGCTGCATTCCTTGGCCAGGTGTTTGGTGCCACAGAGCAGCCATGGGAAGAGACACACTACTTTGGTACAAGAGAAAGTATGTTTCTGTTTTACAGGCTGAACCTACAATAGCCCCTTGGTGGCAATAGGTAGGGCCACACTCTTAGGGGACATACTTACTAAAGAAAGTTATTGATCTTTATACCCTTGAGGTCAGTGAGAAGAGCTTCCGCTTGGCTTTCCACCCTTTGCCGTTAGCACTATAAAGCTCCCTAAATGGTAGCTATCAGTAAGCATTCTTGGCTTCTCCTTTATGTTATTTGTCTCTACAAATCCTACTATTTTTTCTCTCTCTCTGTTTCTCTCTTCTTTGCTTCTTACCCCTTTTGGACCTATTCCAAATGTATATTTATTTCATTTAACTAGTTGCTTACTTGATGCACATTGGTTGAGTGTAAAGAAAGGGAAAACTTTTAATGACCAGTTGGGCTTTTAGTGTCTTCAGTCAGCATGGCTCAGGCTGAACCAAATGGGATACTATCCATGGTGAGAGGGGTGAATGGCCAGGGTTTTGTGCCAAAGGGCAATAAAACGTGTCATGAATGTGGACATATTTAGAGTCAGTTATTTCAAAGTTCTGATCCTGAGTTCATCATTATTGATCAGTGTGTAAGATAGAATAAGAAACTATCAGAACAAGCAGCAAAATGGGATAAAGTCTTAAGGAGACATAAACATAACAGTAATGAGTTAAAACAGAAAAGATGCTTAATTGTAATGTCAGTGACTATTTCTTAAAATAATTAAGCAGTTATTTTAACTTTTTACAGACAAACTTTAAATCCTAACAATAATTCACAATAAATTATGTGCCAACTTGTACATGTTCATATTCTTGTGTAATGTGAAAGAAAAGTTCAGAACATTTGCAGAAGAGGTATTCTGTTTTTCAAATATTGAGTTACTGTAAGACTTTTAATATTTGTTGTCAGATTTATTGTGAAAAATTATTGTCTGCTTACACTTTTAACATTTTCTAATCTCAGGGTTTCCAATCATTTAATGCTGGAAGAAGATTCAGATTCCTGCTGGGGCTTCTCTGCCCTTATAAAGGTAATTGTAGCCATTTGTTGAGAAATGTTGACCACAGAACCCCTCATAAATTTATCCAGAGACTTCATATTTACCTTCGTCACATAGCTGCCATATGCCATTTCAACATGTATTATTCCAGATTTGTTTTTCACAGGGTAATGTTTAGAGACAAGGATAAAATGACATTGAATGTAAAATAAGAAAGTATTGTTAAAGAAATACTCAAAGTACACAGGATATCTGCCTTCATAATTTATAGTTTGATATTATAGTAATTGTAACTCATTTCCAATTTTATTATTGTTTACCCTTAGGTAGACAAATCATTTTGAAGTTAGATGTGGAATAGGCATGGAGAGAGAGCGTAGTTTGCTCATCAAGGGATTCTGAGTGTTATGGCCGAATTCCATTCTGGCATCACCCTTAGTCGTATGATCTTAAAAATTTTTTAATTATTTGTGTCTTATTTTTTCCTTTAAAAAAGGAAATAATACTACTATTTTCTTCATAGAATTGTTGCAAAATTATAGGTAATCAGTTTAAAGAACCTGTGTCAGTACCGAGCATGTGATAAGGATGCCTTAAAAGTCTTATTACTAGCCCTTAGGTTGTAATTAGTGCTGTAATTAATTTCTACATAAATTCTGACAAACAAAACACTCCCAAAATTGACTGAAAAGTCAGTCATCTTTAAAAGAGGTCCACAAGTGATGTAAACATTAGGTGGGTTAAATATAGTAAACAAATCAAGGCAATAAAAGCCCACTTCACAGTCAACAAATATTTGTTGTATTAAAGAGAATTGAATATTAAGCATTTTTAAATTAAACTACAAATATTTCATTTATTTTTTTAAAGATTTTATTATTTTTAGAGAGAGGGGAGGGGAGAGAGGCAGAGAGGGAGACGTCAATTTATGGTTGCCTTTCAACTGCCTCCAGCTGTAGAGTTGGCTGGAGACCTGGTTTGCAATCTGGTAATGTGCCCTGGCTGGGAACTGAACCAGTGACCTTTGGGTTCACAAGCTGGCTTATCCACCAACCACCACTGTGCCACCAGCCAGCACTGCATTATTAACTCATAGATTATAAGCTCTCTGAGTTGGGGGTGGAATCTTAAATAAATATCATTCTTTCCAACTGCCTCATTCAGTGATTTCATCTCCTCTACCTTATTTCCAAGGAGTAGGCATTCATCCTAATACTTGAAGCCTTTCAGTAGTGGTAACCTATCCATGAGGAGCTGGTTCTATTTATTAGAAAGGTCTCCTAGGTTAGGTTGAAATCTGCTTCTCCTGCTTTCACCCATTCTTGCTGGTTTGGCTTCTGTGGCTCTTCATATGTCAGTGGTTCACATATCTGAATATACCTATTTTCTCTATTCTCTATCCCTTCTTTCCCCAACCATAAATCCCGTTTCTTCACCCTTTCTCAAATGGCATAATTTCAAATGCTTTTATGTTATGATTGATGTTAAAAATTGTATCTAGCTACAAGTAACCAAATTAGAGGCTTTAAACAAAAAAGGGGTTTATTTTTCTTTGACATAAATTCTTTAGTAGGCAGCTCAGAACCAACATGGTGACAATTTATTGAGGACCTAGGGTTTTGTAGGTTTCTTCTCTGCCACCCTAAAGGTGTAACACTTATCCTCAAGCTCTGGAGGTGACCACTGTAGCTACAGCAACATTCCAGTCAGGAAAAAATGTGCCTTGCCCAAAGCAACATGGTGCGTACCTCCGAAGTCTACCTCCACAGGAGCTCTTTTGGATGCGTTAACAGCAACTTCTACTTCTTATTAGTCAAAATTGTGCCACATATTCAACTCTAATATAAGGGAATGGCACTTTTAAGCAAGGTTTCATTGCTACCTGAATAAAAAAAAGCAAGGCGCTCTCAGTAAGGAAAGAAGAAAGGCTAGGTGAAAGGTAGGCAGCTGGCAATCTCCATCAGGATGTCCTATTATAATAGCCCCTTCTAAAATAGGCCCGACCCTTCATGTCAACTGCAGTATAGACATGGGATGACACTGAGAAGTAGAATGAGACTACATCTGTCTGAAAACCTAACTTCCAGAAAATGGTACTGACTGCTTAAGTAGAGAGAAAAACAGAACAGTCTTTACTTGGCAGAGCTTTTTCTGTCCAACTCATTAGAACTCAGAGGCGGTAATGTTTATGTTTACCAAGACTTCCTACCTGTTGAAATTTGAAAGACTGCTCTCTCCTGGACTGCTTTCTTCTCTTCACTATAAATGTGATAAGTCCATAAACCAGCCTTCAGGTGGGCTGATTTCTTCATAAGATGCCTACAGATAAGTGGCATAGTTGTAAAGTCATTTTAGGAAGGTGTAGATCAGTTAATGACATTCTTTATGGTATGTGTCATTGACAATGATTTTTAAAGAAATTTTTCTCAAGTATGGAGTCATGCTGGGATAGATGGCACCTAGAAAATGCATTTAACCACTTTGTGATTAACTTCTCTCTTTCCAAAGGATTACAGATTTAACTGGAAGGGATAGGAGGAAAGTACAGTAGTACTCTTTAGAAAAAACTAAGTAAAAGCAAAGGAAAAATTCCTGCTTACTTTACAAGAAATCCTGGAGACTTGCAACTGGTCTCTAAAAGTGAAAGGAGATGACATAAGAAGACTAACTGGTCATCAGAGACATCAGTCAATACACATATTCTCTCTACAGAGGAGCCTAGGCCTAACTGGCTCAGCTGTGGTTCATAGCTAGATGTCGTTGATGGTAGCCACCAAAGGCCTTGTTGCCTGCATCTAATGAACGCAGTTAAGGTGATTAGTAACTGACTTTATCCCAAAAATCCTGGAGAAAAGGTGCAGGTGGTTGATCCTCTGGGCTCTTTAGACAAGGAATGGTCGTAGCACCAAGGATGCTAAGACATCACATAGAGGCCAACTTAAATAGTATACCCCTTCTCATGTTTTCTCCTTCACTTTCATGTTAGAGTTGAAATGCTATAGTCTTTTATCAATTGGATTTCTCAAACAACCACCTTTCTGAACTAGAAAGGAATGGAATGCAAGGCTGCAAGTGGTGTCTCATCTTCCCACAATCTTAACTTTGATGGAATTTTATCTAGTAGTCATTGAAGACTTTTGTAGATGTGGTCGGAAATGTGGTTACTGATGTCACAAAGATGATGATAACTTTGGTGATGGAGAGAAAAAAAGCATAAGAGCCCTGGCTGGTGTGGCTCAGTGGCTTGGCACTGGCCTGTGAACCCAAGAGTTGCTGGTTCGATTCCCAGCCAGTCAGGGCACATAACCTGGTTGCAAGCCAGGTCTCCAGCCAGGAGACAGGTGAAAGACAACCATACATTGATGTTTCTCTCCCTTTCTTCCTTCCTCTCTGCTCTTCTCTCTCTCTAAAAAAAAAAGAGAGAGAGAATATTTTAAAAAAAAGAATTCATTTTGTTTTACCTTGCAATTATTAGCCTGTGTTCTTTGTGAGTTCCAACTACTATTATGCATTCATAGATTCATTTATTCCATGATCTATATTCATCTATATTAATGATCTATTTAATGTTCTATATTCTTGGCATTGAGGTAAGTTCTGAGGATGCAAAAATCTATGAGAAACTGTTTCTTCCCTCATAAAGCTTATGATGAAGTCATTACTAATAACTTATCTTTATATTATATTTTAGTTTTTCAAGTGCACAAACATTATGGTAAAAAATTTTAAGAAAATCTCATGGGAGGTGAAGTAGGTATTAATAGTCCCTTCTTAATACTGAAGAAATTGAGGCTTACAGCGGTTAAGAAACCTATCTGAATTGCACAGAGTGTTAATTAGTAGAGAGAGGTAAATTTTAATTTTTGATAAGTTTTACATTTTAATGTACTGAGTTATTTACATATGATATGTATTGTAAGAACTCCAGGTGACATTGAATGTTTATTTTGAACAACTGTCAATAATAATAATGTACTGATTTAGACTCCCAAAGTGCAAGTATTTCATGCAGTTTGGTTCATGCATTGAAGAGCTGTACCGTTGATAAAGTGAGATGAAAAGAAAGAATGACTGAATTTGTTGGTTGTTGAACCTGTTTTGTAATCAAATTCTGGTGGTATCAGAATGACAGGGGCCTGGCAGTTAAGGTTCGACAACTGTCCTATGGTAGCTGTAATGGATTTGATAAGGAGATACAGCAAGTGTGTATTTCAAAGCAGCAAATCATATTTAGTTGATTACTTAAAAATTCTCTCTAAAAAAAAATCAGATTTTTTTTCTTTTTAAATAACCAAAAGTAGACTTTTTTTCTTTAACCTTCTTTCCACACAACTTTCATTTCTTATTTAAAGTGTATTTTGTGGTAGTTACAGTCTCTCAACATAGCCTGCTGCAAGAGAATTTATCCAGTACTAAAAATATAGAAAATATGAACATGGCCAGTAAATGTCATTTCTCTTTCAGGAAGGCAGAGGGTGGAGCATGACTCTGGAGCCTGGGACTCTCAGGATGCCTGGGGAGCTGGTAACATGTGCTGCTTCCTGGGCCCTGCGCTGCCCAGAGCCATTGAATCTTTGGGGCCCAGCTGTTGGCATTATTTTAAAATACCTCTAGGTGATTCCAATGTGCAGCCAGGTTTGAGAGTAGCTATAAATTCCCGCTTCTGCTAGAAAGCAAAGTAATCAAATTAGGCTAATTGATACTAAAGAGTGAACAGCTGATAGTGTCATTTGAATTTCCAAAATTAGTACCTAAGGGAAATTCTGGCCAGTGTGACAAAGTGTAATGAAGATATTCAGGCAAGGGCAAAAATTATTTTGAGAAGAGTCTTCTATATTCCTTAAATTTCACCACTTAGATTTGCTATCCCATCTAGCATAGAAAATTGCGTTGCATATGTGGCCCTGACTTTGAATTTAACCTCCTGAAATCAAATGTGTTAAATTTGATGCCTATATTGGAGTAGAATTTTTCCTAAAACTGAAGTCTGTAAGAATGTAAATATGTTTGACCTTGCAGAGATTGCAGCTGATCTGAGAGATTCAAACAGACTTTTTTCTTAAATGTTGTTACATAGGAAGGTCTATCCTGAAAGTATTAGCCGTGCAAATTATTTTAATCATATTTACATGGGCTTGATAAATATGGGACAGACTTCATATATCGGGTGCCTAGGTTCAAGGTCATGACTAACTAGGTGTATAAGTGACTAATGTTAAGCCATAATGTTTAAACTGTCAAATTTGGTTATAGCATGTATTTCATTATGGTGTGTGGTATCTGATAGCATATTTTATCTGAGAGGTGCCACAAACTCTGAAGTCGGTGTTGGTGTAGTTGGGTTTTTTTGTTTGTTTTGTTTTTTGTTTTGTGAACTTCAAACTCAGTGTTGTGCTTTCTTTTTACATTTACTATTGAAAATGGCTGGACCAGTATATCGATTGAATAATACAAGAGGTGTTGAAGAACTTTAGGGAATGTTAAGTAGCTTATCAAAATATTTTTGCAAGTATTGTGAAAAGTATGTGAGCATAGCAATATTTTGTGTGATGACTTTTACAAATGTTCTTCCAAGTCAGCAATTAAAGATACTAATTAATTAATGTTAAAGACTGTTTTTGTTATATTTTTAGCAATATCCATGTTTCCATTATTTGAAAAAATTTATACTTTGTTTTTTATATTTCTTCATTTAGTAATTTCCACATAACTGAAAATCAATTAAAAATAATGTATTTTATGATTTAAATATAATGCAAATTTGCAATGTTTTTATTATTATTTTTTTTACATTTCAGCACATTCTAGTAATGAATGTATCTCTCAGATGCACATGATGTACACTGTAATTTTTTTGACCAAGACCTCCACAGGGTTGATTGCCTAGGCTTTGATTGTACATGTGTCTTTGTGTCTTTATCATTAGAGTTATGCCTATACAGGGAGTTAAATAGACACCCTAAAATAATCAGTGAGATATTAGAGCATTTAAAGCCTCATTGGGATTTTTGTTTTGTTTTGTTTTTAGGTATTTTTGGCTAAAATACAAGGTGTAGATTTCAAATTATCCAAATATTTCTCTGATTTCTTGGTTACCTGGAGTTTATTCTCTTATTCATTACATTTCTCTGTGTGTTAACCTCAACACATACACCTTCATGATTGCCATGCCTGTTATATTCTTCTTTTATGGGCATGTGGTAATGCCTGTTACATTTGTCAGAGTTTCCAGTATAAGGTGTATGCTCAGCAATGGGCTCAAGGAGAGCTGAATTCACATCCTGATTTAGCTTCCTACTAGTTGTATGAAGTTAGGCAAATTCTTAACCACTCCTAGCTTAAATTTCCTTATCTGTAAAATGGGAATAGAAATAATTCCTGTCTCTTAAGCTTGTCATGGAGTTCCAAAAAGGTAATGTAGGTAAAATACATGACATTGTGTTGGTACAGAAATGCTAAAGATTATTATTATTATTGCCATCGTTGTTCAATTCTTTGAAGAAAATGTGGAAGAAAAATGAATAGTTGTTTTGGAAATTAAGAATTTTCCCACCGAAGAAATTGCATTTGTTCCTGTTTCAAATATTTAAAATATAATTTGAATATCTGAAATCTAAAATCAAGAACTATAACAGCATATACAAGGTCTGTCCCAAAAGTATCGGTCACACAAATGTAGTTTTTACTATATTGACATTGGCTTGATCCTTTCAGGACAGACTTTGTATGCTCTCAAAGGAATGCTATAAGATTTCACATATTTTGGTATATGCTTTATTTAAGTCATATTACCTGCCTCTAACATTTTGTGGGAGAGACTGGGAAATACATACCCACTAGAAAGGAGAAGAGAGATGCAGTTTTCTCCTGACAAGTCACAGAAATTCCTTAGGATTGGTGTGAGGTGGAGCGGGGTGAAATGGGGTGTAATCAACCCAGTAGTGTGTTGCTATAAACTCTTAATTCCTTTTTTTTTTTAATGGCTCCCATTCCTTATTTGAATGCTAATAGATTGATTTATCTCTAATTCAGAGTGAGAGTTCATCCTCACTTATCTCCTACATTAGGCATGTTTGCTCATTGCTAAACCTTTTCAATTATTCATGATCCTATTGAAATGCATTTCCTTGAAGCATACATTGCAGGTATCGAATGATTAAAAATCAAAATTTGTTTTCCTATGCTGAGCTTAATGTATTATATGTCATACTGGGGGGCAGATGTCATGTGTCATTCTGTGGGCAGAGCCAGGGTTGGTGAGAGTAAAGAGGGAGATGAAGAAAAATAAAAAATAAAAACTAGGCATCAGAAAAAACTCCAGCCAGGACTGACTAACTGAACTTAATCAATGTTGCTTTATATGTGTCAAAATAAGTGCAGGAAACAGCTTTTGCTTAAAGGTTTGGAATGTTGTGGTAACTGATATTTAAGTGAGGAATGTTACAATTGGAAGAGTGGACCTAAAATTCTTTCCAAAAGCATCAATTTTATTTGTTAAATTTACTGGAGAATAAAAGTGACAAGAAAAGGCATAGATCATTTGTTTATCTGACTAGGTACTCAGAGTTCTTTTCCTTGATAGAGCAGCAAATCAGGTGAATTTTATTATGTTCAGTATGTGTGTTTGTCTTGTTTAAAATTGTTTAGATATTTACCAGCAAGGCACTAGTGAAAATAAATCAACCCAGAGGACTTTTATCTTCCTGTCTGTGGAACACTGAAAATTGCATTTTTAACAAATGATGACCACAGTTGTTTTTAGGATTCCTGAATGAAGTCATGAAGTTTTAAAATTTTTGGAACCCATAGTTTTGACTCAAGTTACAATTTGAGTAACTGCTTTATAAAAAAGGGCCTGGTCTAATTTTGAGCCTGTGGCTTCATTCTTACAAGTTGGAGGCCCATGTCTTGAGTATAACATGTACATGCCCTATAATTAAGGCAATGCTTTAGTTAGACGTAAGTTATGAGGAAAGAGATATATCCTTGTCGCATTAGCGCATCATTTCTCAAATCACGTGTCCTATGCTACACTTTCACACTTAAGTGTACTACAAACTAAAAATTTGGGGCCCTTTTCTAAATAGGTTTAAACTTTTTTTTTTCTTGAGCAGGATTTCTAAATTTGCAAGTGGAATAATCAAGAAAAGACATAGCATTCAGCATTGCCTAAACTATTATCAAGCAGTGTCTATTCTATTCTCTCAGAACATAGGACAAAGTACACATCTGGCAGTCAATCCCTCTGGACCCTGGTCTTCCAAAAATGCATCACTATGTCTGATTCACGAGCTTGTGACCTTCGCTAAGAAAGGATCCAGTGGAGCCTGTTGGCGACTGTCCAGTATGGGGCACTGTTATTGATCCATGTTAAATCAAGGTGCCCCGGAATAGTCTGGCCTTTGTACATGATCCTTTGGCCTCAGCACAGATTCCTGGAGCAAGAAGTTATGGCTGAGATAGTAATATGAAATAGCCCAAATCTCATAATTTTTAGTCTGTTTTCTTTTTTCTTGTATGCAAGCTATGACAAGTAGTTAAGTTTCAAGGGCTGTTATGCTTAGGTGGCATTCATGTTTTTGGTAAGGTATTCATTCATTCATTTATTCAGCAAGCAGTATTAGGTACAAACATTATTCATTGAGCACTATGTTAGACTATGGGGATACAAACATGAATAAAATATCAAGCAACTTATGGGTCATTTAAATAGTTTATATAATGTTGGTTCTTGCATGCTTCATCAGATATTGTTTCGATACAAAACCAACTGCATTTCTAAAAGCCAATATGGGTGACATATATACATAACCTCCTTGTTGTTTAGCTGTCAGTTTTTGATTTTATGTTTGGTCTGAATGTTCTGCAGTATTCTCCCTTAGAAAGTGCATCAGGCACTTCTGACACAGGACAGGGCACAAAGAATACAATATTTGTTGGTTGTTTAATTGATAACAAGGGCAGATTATGGCCTCTTTCCCATGCAGGAGACATGATGCAAGTCTGCACAATGTCATCTTCTTTTCCCTTGTGTATTCTCAGGACAGGAAACCCAAATGGCACTTGACTGATTGTGGGGCAGGAAAGGAACATGGTGGCAGGACCCACAACACTGCCAGAGGGAACGCGTCTGTAGCAGTTGTGTGAATATTTACCACCTGCGAGCTGTTCCTTCTTCTGTTCAGGTGCAGGTCTTGATAAAAAAGGGTCAGAGAAAAATGAATTTTCTTTTTTATTTGAGTTTAGAGGGATCCTCATCTCATGGCTTATTACTAACTTCAAGTTCAGAGTTAGTATAGAGAGATCCCTATAGCTGTTGGGCTCTGATTAAATAGGTTATAAGTTACATGCAGGAACATCAGCAGGTTAAACATCTGTTTGGGTTAGGAGAAGGAAAGATTCCCACCTGGAAAATGTAAATGTATCTTTTAAAGTCTACTTCACATTTAAAGAAAGTTGGGATATCTTAGGAAAGAAGGGATAAAAGGCAAGGTTACTGAATTTACTGTTTATGTTGATACTAGTTGCTAAAAACGTTGTTTAGGAATGCTTTTCATTCATAGCCAGACAGAAATGGTGCATGGGGAAAAGACACTCTTCCTGGGCTTGCTCCTAAGAACCCACCATTTTTCCTTTTTTGTCCTCTTTTTGGTTACTGTTTTGCAAAGCAACTATCTCATGTGTTTTTCCTTATTGATTCATTGGGTAACTGCTAAGTGATAGCATTGCTTTTTCTTGGGCCAGTCCTTTGTTCATCTGTTCCTCACAATTCTCTGAAGGCTTACTCATCATGTGGAAGGTAATGTGGAAGCCACCTGGGGAAATGCAGCAGTGCACAAGGCATGTTTCCTGTATCCACCGACAGGTACACAACTAAATGTAATACAAAATGTGTGTGGTACATTCCATGCAAAGTGGTGTTCGGGAAGTTGAAACGGCTTTGTAGTGTATAATCAGGCACAGGCAGATCCTGGCCACTGAGGGGTGAGTGTGGATTCGTTTGTAAATATCCTGCATAAGGACCCCAAGCAGCATCATGGCAACCTCATTTTTTTTATAAACATGTAAGCCATGTTATTGTATTTTTTTCAAAACTGTATTTACAACTTCCATGTGGGCTTGGCCATGACACCATAGTTTTTGTTCGTTTTGGACACATGACCCTCTGGGAACATAAGTAGGTACTTGGTGTATTCTAGGCTATCACCAGCCTCCAGCACCATGGAGGGTCTAATCTGGTGCTCAGTGTTTCAGAGACAAGTCTAAGATATGCCTCTCTTTAAGGCAAATGTTTCTTTGATTTATGGTAGTATTTTCAGATTTCAATAAAGGATCTATCTTTTATTACACAGTATCTGCATTTATTTAAAAATTCATTTACCACATGTCATTAATTTTAAGGCACACATTTTTTCACATTTTAACATTTTGAAATCAGAATGTGTTTTATGGTCAGTGGTATGCCATTGTTTAGTTGGCAGCATTCCTCCTCATCCTTTACAAAAAAATCTTTAAAGAAACACACCTATACTGAAAGAGCACTGAAACTCCACACCCTTTTTCTGGTACATGACACATTAAAAGAATTCAAGGATTCATGCCACTTGGGTCCTTCAGCTATGAGAAAAGCAGCGCATCTTACCATATATGTTGACATTGTTATATCTTTTCCTTTGTGAAAGAGGGAACAATAGGACAGATAGATATGGGAGAAGATTGGTTCATGAATTTGGAATGTTTCCTAATGAATTCACCTAACATTTAGTTAATGCTACAATTACAAGGTCTGTCCCAAAAGTATTGGCCATGCCAACTGTTTCAATTCTATTGACATTGGCTTGATACTTTTGGGACAGATCTCATATATCCTCATATATTCAAATATAACAGGTGGAAAAGGTGCTTCCATATAACAAGCTGAACAATTATGAGAGATGTTATATGAAAAATACCAAATGATAGGGTCAGACAAGTATAAATCCTGAGTAGGGAGAGAGCATTTTGAACTATAAAATGTTAACGGAAGATGTGAATAGACTCTTGAAATCAATGATGGATTTGGATGAGAAGAAATGGGGAAGAAGGAAAATATGTTTTCTTCTCAAAGTTTTTTAGACATCTATTTCCAGTGAACCCAGCCCTAGATGAATTCAAAGTAAATGTGTATTTCTAGGCTCCTAACATGCATTTGAAAATAGACTTATGAAATTGGCTATTTTACTGGGAATCATTTAGAACAAACTGCTTTTCTTGGAATTTTGACCATTTTTCTCTAACTTGGAATGGCAAAATAAGACAGCAAAGCAATGACTACTCATGTTGGAGATGGCACAAAATGGATCGGTTGGGCAGATTTAACTCCAAAGAGGATTCAAAAGACTGGCTACCTTAGACCTGAATGGGTGATGGGTGAAGCTGTTCTTACCTGAAATAATCGAGACAAGATCACGCTTGGGTTATTTAGCATGGAATTATGAGATCTTCTAAATAAACAAGTCACAGTTTGGGAAGAGAATCTTGACTTCATTTGTTGTGCCACTTACATTTCGAATCGCAGTGAGCCCTGTCTCTCTGAGCTTGGGCTGTGCACCATGCAGCTTAGTCTGAGGCTCATTTTCATCCTTAAATGGGCCAGACTTCCCCTTTCCCTTCTCTCTCATTTTCTTCCTACCTTCTAACACTTGAGAGCTCAGTTTGAGCATAATGTAGTAGTTTATCAATAAAATTTGCTGTTACTCTTTTTCATTTGCAGTGCAATTCTAAACTTTTAAATTAAGTGATGAAGACCTGCTTTGCAATCACGATTACCAGATTCTGTTGCTTATTTAATTTTTTTTTCTTACTATTTTCTTCTTACATTTGGTCCTAATGACTAAAATGCCTGCATGAATACATTTAAGAAGTCTTTTACCATTTAATAGTCTGACCCAGACTTGGGATATCAGATTCTCCTTCTTTCCACCCTTTCCATCCTTTCCATCTGCTGGAGGAGCAGTTATTCACCATGCTGCACATTAAATACTTTTATACCAAAAGGGTGCCCAGGCCCTACCCACAGAGATTCTGTGTACAGTACGGTTCAGAATCAAGCTTTTTAAAATTGAGATATAATGGACATAGAACATATTAGTTTCAGGTTTATAGCATAATGGTTCGATGTCTGTATATGTTGCAAACTTATCACCACAGTAAGTCTGGTTACTTACATCCATCGCTGCACATAGTGACAGATTTTTTGTTTTTGTTTTTTTGTGGTAAGGTCTTTTAAGATCTTTTTTTTAAATCAACTTTCAAATACACAATACAGTATTATTAACTATAGTTACCATGCTGTACACTCCATCCCAATAACTTATTTCATAACTGGTAGTAGTTTGTACCTTATAACACCTTTCACCCATTTGCCCACCCCCATCCCTTGCCTCTGGCAAACACCAGTCTAAGTATCTATGAACTCGGGTTGGGTGGGGTTATTTGAATCCAGTATTTTTTTTTTTTTTTCAATTCCTCGGGTGATTGTGGAGCCAGGCTTGAGAACCACTGTGTCAGTGTTAAAATCTGGTCAGAACTAGTGAAAATCTCTAACCCAGAGGACAAAGCTGGTCCAGTTTAGTAAATCATGAAGCAGAATTTTTCCAGAAACTATTGGAACAAAACCTGCTTAGATATCCAGAATACTCTTGGGTCTCAATGCTGAATTACCTCTAGAGTAAAGAATTTTACTTTATCTGTTTCCTGTTCTCTAGCTTCAGAGCGGCCCACCCAGTTCTGTGGGTAAAGAATATAGTACTTTTATGAAACTTCAGAAAATGCCATCTCTTGTTAAAAATATTTATTGCTATTTTCTGGGAAATAATAAATATACAGATTTATAATAATTTTGTAAGTGGTACACAGTGAAGTTGTGCAGTACATAACCTGCTCAACCACATCCTGTGACCCATCATGACCTGTTTAAACAAGTCATGACTGGAGCAATGACCTGGAAACTATAGGCCTTGGATGCCAGTTGTTGACAGGCTGAACTAGGCAGAGCAATTAAATGAAAGGCAACTTCAAAGTCTGAGATGATGGGTTAAGATATTCTCAGAAGACTCCCTGCCTCATAGTTCTTTCATGTTGCGTAATTTAGCACCAGGTTGCTATGAAAATTACCTCAGAATTGACCCAGGTATCTCAAAGATGGTGTGTAAATAGTACATAAAGTTCGTGACAAATGTGCCTTTTCTTGACAACCTTGGATGATGGCTTCATTTGCTTATGCAGAGGTAAAGTCTGGCATAGTGTGCCCAGCCTCCGCAACTGCTGAGTAAGCTGTTATTTTCACACTCCTCAGCATTTTCCTTTTTTGTTTCTTCCTTTCTGGAAGTGGTCACCAAGAAAAGGCAAGTACGTTACATTTGGAATATTCTCATACAGGGTTTAGCCCTGCCCCTCATGCCTGGCCAGTGAGTTCCATGGATGGTTCCCATCTTCATTGTAACTGCACTGTGTACTAGTTCTTTCTGCAGTGATGTAAATGATCTGTAATCTGTGCTCTCCAGTAAGGTGTGTGTGTGCACACACATACGTGCGCGCGCGTGTATGTGTGCATGCACACGTGTAGTATAACTATATGTACAGATGTATGTAGTTATATGTAGATGTGTATACATACTATATACATATATGCATGTAGTTGCATGTATGGTTATATACAAGGTGTAGTTACATATGTGATATATATAGCTATATGTGGTATATATATAGCTATATATATATAGGTGGGGCAGAAGTAGGTTTACTGTTGTAAGTATGCAAAACAGTTTATTCTTGTATTATTTAGTATTGTATTATTTTCCATATGAACAACCTTAAGCCTACTTTTGTCCCACCCTGTATATAGGTTATATATATTAGTTACTATATATTAACAACTATAGTAAGTATATATTAATAACTATATAGGCTATTGATTATTTGAAATGTAGCTGGGGAGAAAAAATCGAATCTCTAATTTTAAATACTTTAAATAGCTACATGTGGCTAGTGCAGACCTGAAAGGTAGGTCTTGTCTAGAAAGGCAGAAAACTAATATAGTCTAGGTACCTTTCAATCATCAGGAACATTCTTTTGTGAGGATCTTATTTAATCCTCTCAAAATCTAGCAGGGAAGGTAATATTATCTCCATTTTATAGAGTGAAAATAATCAAAGCTCAGAGAATCAATTGCTCAAGGTTTTATGACTAATAAATAATCAAATCAGCATTCAAACTTGGGTCTCTATGATTCTAAAACTAGTACTTGAAGCTTTCCTGGGAAAGTAGTTTTCACTGCAAAGAGCTGGGCACTAAATTCATAATAAAAGCCATAATGACAGCTATCAAAATACTGCCATCAAACATCAGTATATGGAGCTCTGGCTGGTAGCACAGTGGGTAAGCTGCCGGCCTGCGAACCCAAAGGTCTCAGGTTCGATTCCCCAGCCAGGGCACATAACCAGGTTGCAAGCCAGGTCTCCATTCAGATCTGTGGCTGGAGACAGGTGAAAAGCAACCATACATTGATGTCTCTCTCCCTCTCTGCCTCTCTCCCTTCCCCTCTTCCTAAAAATAATGAAATAAAATCTTTAAAAACAAACAAAAAAAAAACAAACATCAGTATATGCAAGCAATAAAAATAGCCACAGGATGTAGCATAGGGAATGTAGTCGATTGTGTTGTGATAATGGATGGTGCTGCATGGGTGCTTGATTTATCACAGTGATCCCTCCATAAGGTGTATAGTCTGTTTGCTGTCTTGTACACTGGAAACTAATAGGATATTGTATGTCAGCTACAACTGAAAGATAAATGTCAAGAACCATGCCACAGGTAATGAGTGCTGAGTGTGAGAAGAGAACGTGTGGGGATGCAGGGCAGAAGCAGCACGCTCAGGCAGACGGGAGTGTGGTGGCGGAGCATGGTGTCCAGGGGCGCTGAGCCACTGCCCTGGTGAAAGGCAGGTTACCCAGTGCCCTCTTCATTTTTTCATGTGCCCAGGATCATGTGCTCTGACCTTGCTATTTTCTTTCTAGATCAGATGAAAATTGGCCTTTAGTACCCTGAAGAGGACCACCAGGAGGTCACTTGTTAGTAGCTGCTTAGAACTCACCACAGGTATGTCTGGCCATTGTCAGCTTCTTTTCATTAAAGCCCAGGCCCTGGCCAAGGAGAGATCCTCTGATGAACTGGTTCTCCCCTACCCCCCTGCCCCATCACTCCTTCTTCTGTATGTGTTAATGTGCCCAGAGTTCACATTTATTGCCCTTTCTCCTATATATCCTGTTTTACTCAGGGTTCTTCCCTACATCTAGTGAACATTTACTTATTCTATGGGCAGTCTTTCTCAGCCTTGGTTACATTAGCAGTAACTGATGCACTTTTATAATTCCAGTTGCCAGGAATCTACCCATACAATCTGAGCCTCAGTTTCTCAGAATCGGGGCCATCAGTACGTTTTAAGTTTGTAAGCTTCCCACCTGACTCTCTAATGTGCACATGGGACTGAGAATTATTATAGTTCTTGTTGATTAGCCATCTGCATGTATCCTACAGTTCTATTGTAACCAGACTTTTTGAATTCAGGGCAGTAGGTAGGTTAGGATTGTGGATAGAAAGGAATAGGTGTTGTGAGTGGCAAGCAACAAGCAGTTGGAGTTGGTTCAGGGACCCTGAAGTTGATGAAGACCAATAAGATGTGGCAAAGGCCCCTCAGATAACTTCTTTCACAAGCCATTATGGATAAGAGGAACACTAGAAACCCTGTGGAAGAGAATTTTAAGGTGAATTATCAACATGACTTTTCTTCCATTCAACATCATTTATTGAGAATCTTAGCCCCAGCCTTTACCATAAGGGCACAAAGTAGAAAAAGGAGTTATGTCATGGAAAAAGTTGCATGGAATTAATAAAAAGGAAAAAAAATGAGAAATGTTTATTTGACCAAATAAAAATAGCTCTCATTTAACTACTTTGTATACCACTTGCCACTTATTAGTCACACATATCATTAAATATCTGTTGGATTATCTTTGTTATAATTTGTATTCAATTATAGCACTATAGTTTCCTTATATCATCTTAGCCTTCATGTAGTCTACTTGTGCATGATTTAAACAAATTGAAAGGAGCCTTAGTGCAACATTCTTTTGTAACTTCTTCCATAAAGATTATGTGTGAAATACATGTTTATGATAGTTTCTGGCAAATCATTAAATAAGCTCACTCACCTTCTTTTACAATTTTGGCCTTTTGTCACCCCATTCCCTCCATCACATCATACCTAACAGGTTTCCATTTCTAACCATAGCCTAAATCAAAGTATTTCCTGTACTTTGATGAGGTTGTGTGGGAGAATTAAAGAAAAACTTCCCTGGTCATCAAGGTCACAAGGGGTCTGTGTTTGGGAAATAGCACAATGTCCTCTTCCTTGGAAGCAGCATCAAGTACGTCTCCATGGTTTTGTGCCTGCTCATCATGTGCTCCATCATCAGCATTCACGTGATGAATTTTACCATGTGTGTAACGCTTGGATGGGTGCCTCTGATGGGAAAAAGGAAGCTTAGGAGATGACAAGCACTCCCATCCTCTGTGAACACTTGACTGCCTCTTCACACCTTCATGATACATAACATAAATATGGCATATTTTAGTGTCATCTATCTTGTATGTTACATAAATGGAATCATACAGTATACAGGGTGCATGCGATATATTGGCAATAACTTTGCATCTCATTTCACGTGTTTAATTTTGAAAAACTATGTCTCTAAGGTTAGATTTAACAACATTGTTTCAGATATGAAGTATTAAATTCTGAGAGCAACTCTAGTCATGTCAAAGAAATACGATGTTAAAGCAACCATAATTTCTGGACTGTGCGAAGAGCAAACTGCTAAGGGTATTGCAGACTTCAGTAACATCCCTTATGTACAGTTGACAACGTGAAGCAGGTGTATGATGCTGATCCTGATGTCACCGCACCAACAAGGAAAATGCATAAGGTACGTAAGGATCACACAAGTCCAGATATATTGTACACAGAATCCAGGAGATCATCAATGAGGACCCAGGAAAGTCAATACATTTCATAGCAAGAGAACTGCAGATATTAGATGCAGTGGTTCACAAGATTATTGCTAAAGATATCAGATTCAGATTGTGTGTTCTTAGAAGAGGCCAGTTTATGACACAGCAGACAAAGGAAAGGAACTTTGAAAAAGCAAGGACACTGCTGACAAACTGGAAAAATCCCAAAGTAAAAAATCTTCTGATTTTCTTCTCCAATGAAAAGGTTTTTCAGCAGGACCAAATAGTGAACAGAAGAAACAACAGGTGGCTCTGTGAGAATCTTAATGAAGTCCCAATTGTCATGAAAACAAAATTTCCTGCTGCTGTGATGGTATTAGGTGTTGTCAGCAATGAAGAAAATATCATGACCCCACATTTGTTTCCACAAGGCTTGAAGTGACTGCTGATGTCTACCTTGACATTTTTGAGAAAAGTTGTACCATGGGTGAAGCAAGTTGCAAATGGACGTCATTTTATCTTCCAACAAGATGGTGCACCAGTACATAACACCAATAAGGTGCAAGATTTTCTTAGCATCAGTGTTCCTGAACTCTGATGGAAGGAAATCTGGCCTCCAAGTTCACCAGATGCAAATTCTTTAGACTATTCTGTATGGAGTATTTGTGAGAGAGAAGTTAATAAACAACCTCATTCCAGTAAAGAGGCTGTTAAAGCTAAGATTGAAAACTTGATGATGTCCATGGATAAAGAAAAGTGAATTAAAGTATGCTCAAGACTCAAAAGTTTAATTGAGTCTATTATTGCACAAATGGAGACTTTTTTGAACAAATAAAAAAAATCATGACTATGTTTATGTATTTACATATAAGAATAAATTTATTTTAAAATATAACACTTGTGGTATGTTGTTTAGTTCACTAAAGTTTTGCCAATTGATTGCACACACCCTGTACATACGTATATACTTTGTGTCTGGCTTTCTTCATTTAACACTTTGTATGATTCATTCATATAGTTGGGTGAAGTTATAGATCGATCATTTACCTTCATAGCTGTAGAGTTTTCTGTCATGTAAATAACCTCTGGTAAGTGTATCCATTCAATTGTTGATGGACATTTGGGTAGAAATTATACAAATTTCTGTTGGAAATATACCTAAAAATGGAATTTTGAGGTAATAATAGGTGGCTATGTGTGTGTTCAGTTTAAACAGATACTGCCAAAAAATTTCTGAAGTAGGTGTCCTGATTCCTGTGTCCACCAGCAGTGGATGAGAGTTTTGGTGCCTCCATTGGGCCTTTTCTGTCCTTTATAGTTGTTATACTATAGGTATGGGATCACACTGTGGTTTTAATTTGCATCTTCTTGGTGATTATTGAAGTTAAGTAGCTGTCATGTTTGTTGGCCATTTACACATAATTTTGGTGCTTATTTTAACATAATTACTTTATTAACACATAAATTTCTTATCCTACTTTTTCCACAGTAATTTGCACAACTTTTAAAAATCAGTATAAAGTTATAGAAAAGTAAAATTCCCTCCTCTAGGCTAACCTAATGTAATTATTTCTTCAAGCTGTTCAGTTACCTGGTAGGTAGTGAAGGGAATAATTTTTGTGTTCCAGAGCAAAAAGGATGATTTTATTGGTTTAGGGCATAGTAAATGTGAGCAGATTTAAGGAAAATTATGCATTGTTATCTTGGCATTTGAATAACTAATATATGTATTTCGATAAAACATTTTGCCTCAATTATATCTTTCTCAAAAGACAATCAGCCTTTGTGCTGAGAAAGAGTAAGCTCACTGAAGAATTTATCCTAACGGAGTTTGCTTTCTAAATGAGACTGCTATTCTAGAGTTGATATGATATTGATAAATATGATTTAAATCAAATGAGCTATTGTTTAAAAAGCCTTTTCTGTTACTGGAACTCAACACTGCCAAGCTATTCTGTGAAGTGCAGTCATGGAACTTCAGGGAAGGCTTCCATAGTTAGGTATATTGAAGAATCTCCTGTAACAGAGAGATTGGAACATTTCAGGTTTTGGTCAAGACCACCTGGGCAGGGCAACATCTGAGGAAAGAAAAGCTAGAGAATAGTAGGATTCACAGAAATATAATAAGCAAGATTGTCTGTCTGGCTGTATCTTCTTGTTTCTGTTCTAAGTAAATACAGAATGGATTTATTGCCTGTAAGTAAATGATAAAGGTATTTAAAAAGTACTGGGTTAAGAAATAAGTAATTAGGATCATCACAAATTTGAGAATGAAATCTATTTTGAAACAGACATCAAGAAATATGTTCAAATATAGTTTTTGCCATTATTAAACTTTCCATAAGCCAAACATAGGGTTTTGTGTGTGTGTGTTTTCTTCATTTTCACCATTACCTTCTAGAGATGATGGGTGTGTCAGCAACCAAGGGTAGGGGAGCTGATGAATTATTTCTCCTTGTCATTGGCCCTTGCCTCTCAAATTTCTTCTGGTTTGTCAAACTGGAACATTTTCCTCTGCCTCTAAATAGCTGATGATTCAAAAATAATTCAAGAGGATTGCTCCACTGTGTTTTTAATTTCACAGGGAAAATCTCTGATTAAATGTTTTAGAAAAACAATACAAATAATCAGGAGCGAAGGATCCACAGAAAAATTCTCCTGATAGATTTCTCCTTGAGTCAGGGCCTGCTTTCCCACACACCCCTTTCTTCCCTTCTGGAAATGTCAGAATTCGCAGTCAGTGAATGCCTTGTTCTTTAAGGAAGGGAGAGATCAGAACCTGCTTAACTTTTGCTGAAATGGCTCTTTCATTGACAGCAAGCCATACTTTAACTCATCCCTAGATATACAAAGTTTATTCATTGCCTTAATGAGTTAGTCTTTAAAATTTTATTAAAGGAAGAGACATTACTAAACAACTTATATTAATCGCATTTTGATCCAGGTTCAGTTATTCATTTAAGGCAAGACTTAATATTACCAGCAATGTCAAAGAAAAAAAAGCTATAATGTAGCTATTGGATCCTCCACTGTTCAGGTCCAATAAATATGAAAAATGCAAAGGACCTGTTGGGATGGCATCTGTCAGTCAGTGTGACATACTCCAGAGAGGATGGATGTCATATTATTGAAAATAATAGCTTGCATAAGCTGTCACATTTGCCCAGCTTCCCCCTTCTTTCCTTGTACTCACCTCTACCATGTCATTCTTTGTTTCCACCCCTTCCACATAAATGGCTCATGTGCTCAAGACACAGAGTTTATTTTGAAGGGCACAGTAATTCAAACGCTATTTATGTCTAGATTTACTAACCTAATTTAAATAGCCCAGCAATGATGAAATACTAGCATAGCAGAATCTAAAATAGTTTGGCCCAGCTTATTAAGTTGTTATGATGCACATTACAGTCTCATTTGCTGTAATTAATTAGTGAAGAAAGGCTAGAGCCTCAGCCTTAATTACTTCTGTCCAACAATGTTTTTGAGGAGAGGTCATTTATTACAAAGAGTACAGCTAAGGAGAGTACATATGCAAAAGGTCCATTTATTCTCCCTTCCCTTTACATTCCTCTTCAGTGCTATTATTTAAAATTAAATTGTTAAAGCTCTAAATAGGAGCATGTAACGTGCTCCGTTGCCAGTGGTCTTTTTATACTAAACTGACATTTCTTAAGTGATGCTTACATTCAATGTGTTTTTCTCCTAGTGGTTGCTGGCAGGATCTTTGTGCTTTAACTCGTTCAAATCCTTAGTATATTTAGGAGAAAGAGTTGGACACAGTTTTCTCCCTCTTCTTGTCAAGCCTCTAGAGCAGAATGAGATGACTAATACAACTTAGCAGAGTCAAAATGGCAAGTTATAACCAATAGTAAAGGTATGTATACAGAATCCTGCCATCAGTTACCTGAATTAGCATGACTATTTTTTAGGGATATCCATTTTTTACATGTCAATATGCAAATAGTAATAATTTAAAAATTATCTCTTAGTAGTTTTCAAGGTGGCTTTTTACATGTGTTATTTCATTTAGTCATCTTTCAGGCACAGAAACAGGGTGGGCAAAATGCTGCTACCTTCCATTTACAAATAAGGGAACTGAGATGAAAAGATATTCCATGAGGATTTGGCTAAAAGCACACAGTTGTCTTTAGTGAAAACCAGCAGCTGAGCAGTGGATGGACAAGCACAATAATGGGATGGAGGCAGGGTGAGAGCAATACCCTAGCTGCCACCACACTGATTCATGGATTGAACTGGAAATTCTAGTTTCTGAACCAAGATGTTTTTTTTTACAAATTAAAGTGCTAGTAAGATTTTCTACATCCTAAGTGTGCTCAGAAAAGGCATGAGATTGCCTCTGTTTACATCCTAGGGCAGAGGAAGCTGTCCTCCAGCTAGTAGAGACAGCAGAATACAGAAAACAAAAACAAAGTAGCTTTTTATGATTATAATTATACCTGGTTAGTCTTGCATGCTGAGTCTACCACGTGTGTATGCACATACATATTATGCACATATGTAAGTGCACACTTCATGTCATATATAGGTATGTACATATACACATATACATGTATAGTTTATTTACTATAATATTTTATAGTTTAGAAATTATGAGTATTCTTAAAATAATCTTGTAGCCACTGTTAACATCATTATTATATAAACAGTAAAATCTGTATGGCTCTTACTGCTCTAGCAAAAGTATAGATGATACTCATATTTTCTTGTCAGCATTCTACTTCTTTGAAACAGAGAAAATGAAAAAGAGGGCATTTTTTTTCTGCCAAAGATCTGGAAACATTTTGTCCCTGGAGTAGACTTCCAGCCAGATAAGTATCTCCATAGGAATGGAAGAAATCACACACACTGCTCCAGGATTCTATGTTTGCCAGGTCACATAGCTTTACTTTGGATTCCCACCATCTGGGCGAAGGTCAGTCCAAGGACTTGAGACCCAGTGTGATGCTTCAGATTGCTGAGCATTGCCAGGGAAATGTGTCCTTTTGCATCTTTGCCAGGTAAGGATCTGAAGATGAGATGTTTGCATCCCTTGCACCTCAAATTTTGTGTCAAACCAGGACTGCATTGCAAAAAGTCCTCTTGCCAATTTTCCTTTATTAAAAAGATACTCCCTTCCATGCCCAAGAATAACATTATGGAAAAGCATAACTAGTTAGCTATGTTAGACCATGGTCCTAAGGAATTCAGTAGGATCCCACAGAATTTCAAAATATGCATTTTTTAAATTCACAAGCAAAGAATGAAAGGTAAATTAATGACATGATAATAAAAGATGCATAATTCTTTAGAATATTTGCAATATCACCAGAGTGCCAAGCATCAATATTATAAAGGTGGTCATATATATATATATAATCTATAGATATAGATATATGTTATATCTTGAGCAATAATGAAATATGCTTCTCTGGAAGTTGTGAAAGCTGAGCTGATTATTAAGGGTTTGGCATTTCATTTTGCTGTGTGGAAAGACGTTTAGTATGAGCTTTCCAGCATTTGGGAGTTCCTCCACACTCTGTGGTCCTAGATGTAGTTAACATCTTCTCAAGTTTAGGTAACCCCACTAGCCTTCAAAATCTCCACACACTGCACTATTGTTATAAAGTACATCTTTTAGTGCCAAACAACAGGTAAAAACTAGTGAAGGTCCAAGTAGAGGCATCTTTATTTGTTCTCTGATTCAGAAACCATTTCCGTTTGCTTGAATAAGGCACTATCTAAAAGCAATTTCCTTTTCTTCCCATGTTTCCTTGGAATGGTAAATTATTAAAATTATCAGTGCTACTGGTACAATAATGAGTAAGAGGTTATTTCATATTGGAGGTGGCACTGAGCAGAGAAAAAAGATATGAAAATTTAACAAATTTATTCTATGGGACTCAGGTCAGGGATTTTTGTCATTGTTTGGTAGTTACTTGCTCTCCCCTTGATCCACACACATTCTTCTTGGTTCCAATATTGCATTATAAAGATGATTCATCTCAGGATGAAGCCTCCATCTTTTAGCTTACATCACTGCTCAAAAGAGGTCATGAATAAGAAGAAAACAATGAACAACTGGGTAGAATTTATAAACAAAGCTGAGTGAAGCCACCAGAAAGAAAACTTTGTTTATAGATGGCTCTCTGTGTACATAAAAATCCAATACATCTATACTAAACTGCTAGTGGAAAATCTGGATTCTGGTCCCTGGTTCTGTCACCATGTGACTTTGGGCAGGACTTATAACCACACTAAGTCTCAGTTTCCATTTCTGTAAAATGGTGAAACTAGTTACTTTCTTTGCCTTCTCCAAAGAATATTGTTAAGAATCAAATGAAATGGCATATGCCATAAATGTAAAAAGCACTTTATTAATACAGGGTGGGGCAAAAGTAGGTTTACAGCTGTGAGTACATGAAACACAGAGTTTATTCTTGTATTACATATTGTAATATTTTCTATACAAACAACTGTAAACCTACTTTTGCCCTGCCCTATAGAAAATACCAGTAGTACAGCATATATGTTATAGCTAGTGATAAAAGTGTTTGGCTTAACTTTTGTCTCTTCTTATTAATTCACAATGCTGCTAGGGTCCTAACATTTCAATTCTTACTCATAACTGGTTTCCTGCCTCCAGTCTCATCCTTCAAAATCTTTCCAGTCCCTCCTATACTTTGAAGCCAGTTAACTCTTCCTAAATTACCATTTTCCAGGAAATGTCTTAACTCTTACAAGCCACTTGAGTCTCATGTAATATTTTAAAATAATAAAAACAACTTGCCTATGGGTAAAGAATGTGGATGCTAATGTAACCTAAATGTCAGTTTACATTTTTCTGACCCTTGAGACCCAGGAGATCTAAAAAATAATTTTACTTCCAATTCTGCAGCCCATAATTAGTCAAAATAGTCATACAAATTATTGACGGTACACTTCCCTATGATTGCTATGGATTTATCTGGACCTGTACTTCTACTTTTAAATGACAGAAACTCAACTTAAAATATCTCACGCAAAAACGTAAATAGGTTTGCTTATATAACTGAACTTGAAAGGTAGTATAGCTTCAGGAATAGCTAGATCTAGTGACTCAAACTACATCATAATAATTCTGTCTTACTTTTGACCAATATGGAGGCACAGGTAGACATACTTCACCTCTTTGCACAACCATAAGAAGGATCACAACCTCAAAACAAAAAACAACCAGAAGTGCCAGAAAATGTAACAGTATGGAAGTTCAACAACCAAGGATTTGAAGAAGAAACATTCATCCGGGCTTGTAGGAGGGGCGGGGATAGGACTGGGGTGGAGAGCATGTGGTGTGGTGGAGATGAGGTGGCAGTGGCAAGGCAGTGGCTGCAGGCAGAACAGAAGGTCTCACATTCAGGTGTGGTAGGTAAAATAATGGGGGAACACCTGGGGACTGATTCCAACCCCGGACCAGACCTTGCACAACCCAGGGTTCCAGTGGAAGGAAAATAAAGCTCGTTGGTTTTTGGCTATGAAAACCCGTGGGTGTTCGGGAGATGGAAGAAACTGCCCATCTCCATTTGGAGGGCCCGCCTGGTGCTAAAATGTATGCAAACCCACCCACTCCGGGAACCACTACCAGGGCAACAGCTGGAGGAGCACCAGTGGCATATGGGAAGTGTTTGAAGGAGCAAGTGCCAAGCAAATGGCACTGGTCCTTCCCTGACCCTACCCTTACATACAGTGCCACAAAACAGTGAAATAGGTTGCCCCACACTGATGAATACATATGGCTCTGCCCCGTACAATGAAATAGGTGAGCCAAGATGGAGTCAAAGCAGCTCTACCTAATATACATACATAAACACGGGGAGGCTGCCAAATTGAGGAGACAAAGAAATATGGCCCGAAGGAAAAAACAGATCAAAGTCCAGAAAAAGATCTAAGTAGAACAGAGATAGCCAACCTATCTGATGCAGAGTTCAAAACACTGGTGATAAGGATGCTCAGAGAACTCAGACTATGGTGATTGTATAAGGAAAGAAATGAAGGCTACAGTAGGTGAAATGAAAAATCCCCAGAGAACCAATTGTGAAAGGAAGGAAGCTGGGGTTCAAATCAAAGAATTAGAACATAAGGAAGAAATAAACAGTCAAGAATGAAGAATCAAGAATTCAAAAAATGAGAGAATAAGAAGACTCTGGGACATCTCCAAAAGTGCCAACATCCAAATCATAGAGATGCCAGAAGGAGAAGAGGAAGAGCAAGAAATGGAAAACTTATTTGAAAAAACAATGAAAACTTATTCATTTTGGCAAAGGAAATAGACATGCAAATCCAGGAAACACAGATAATCACGGATAAGTTGGACCCAAAGAGAACCACACCAAGACACATCATAATTAAAATGCCAAAGGTTAAAGATAAAGAGAAGCTTAAAAGCAGCAAGAGAAAAGAAGCTAATTTCCTACTGGGGAGTCCCCCATAAGACTGTCAGCTGATTTCTCAAAAGAGACTTTTCAGGCTACAAAGGATTGGCAAGAAACATTCAAAGTGATGAAAAGCAAGTACCTACAGCCAAAATTGCTCTACCCAGCAAAGCTATAATTTAGAATGGAAGGGCAGATAAAAAGCTTCCAGACAAGAAAAAGCTAAAGAAATTCATCATCACCAAATCATTATTATACAAAATGTTAAAGGGAGTTATTTAAGAAAAAAGATCAAAACTATGAACACTGAACACTAAAATGGCAAAAATACATATCTATCAGCAACTGAATCTAAAAAGAAACTAAGCAAACAATAAAAACAGACAGAATCCTGGATATAGAGAGCATTTTGATGGTTGCCAGATGGGAGGGGTGTGTGGGGCAATGTGTGAAAAGAAGGGATCAGGAAGTACAAATAGGTAGTTACAGGATAGTAATGGGATGTCAAGTACAATATAGGAAATGGAATTCCCAAAGAAGTTATACACATGACACATGGACATGAAAACTGGTGGGGGCATTGCCTGAGGAGTGGGGTTGCTGGACAGAGGTGGGGAAAAGTGGGAAAATATTTACTTTATATAGTTAAGTGTGCCTGTGTTTCATGCATAGATGTTTACAAGGTATATATACTCTTGTTAAATTGATTCACATACTGTATTTTTAAAATTTGTTTTAAATTAGTCACCTATTAATGACCAAGTAAAACCCAACATTTGTCATCATAAAGTTGTCATAACTTTAGGAATATGCACTAAATCTGCTATTTTAAAAAATGCTAATTTAATCGGGTTAGTGCTTTTCAACCTTGGCTGCTGCATTTTAGAATCACCTGAGGTATAGTAAAAAAAAAAAAAAAAAAAAAAGTTTCAAGTTCTCCTTATCAGCCAATTAAATCAAAAGATCTAGGGAGTGAGGCCTGGTCTGCCTCACTTCTTTCCTTCCTCTCTCCCTTCTTCTCTCCCTCCCTTCCTTCTTTCTTTCCTTCCTTATAATGTAGTTTTATATTAGTCCTCACAGGCAACTAAAATCAACATTAATTGAGGTCTGTGTGTGCTAATTGGTCTTCCTTAAACAAATTTGTCCAAAATAGAGTATAAGAGACTTCATAAAGATTTAAATGTAGAGTACTTCTTTGCTTTATATTCATGTGCATAGAGGACTTAGGTTTCCTCAGTCATCTGGATGCGCTAGAACTCTGAGCACCTTCCCAACTGTGACTATTTGGATCCCTCACTCCCAAAGGGATCCAAAGTGTCCCTGACACTTTGGCTGACCGGGATTATTCTGCTGTTTGAAACTTGTGGTTCATCATTGCTAAAATGATTTCAGCATCATTTCTATCTTGTCCAGACTAAAGCTCAACACAGCATACACTATTTAACAACTTTTTTAAGATCCCGAGAGATATACTAACTCTAGTCCACTCTCCTGAAGTGCCCGTTTGTCTTACTAGATGTGCAGCGGCCTGCCATAGCCCAAGGAAGCTGTGTTTATTTAACTAAGTTTCTTTAGTGACCTCACGAAAGGTTAGTAACTAAAGAGTAGGTTCAGTTAAGACTTTATTTTCATGGTCTGATCAGCATTCTCAATGACAGGAACCTGATTACTGAAGTACCTGTGTCCCGCACCTCTTCTCTTCACTGTTGTTTAGAAGACAAGGTTGTGACTGTAAAGGAGATGTGACACACCTGTTCGGAGGCAGAATTTGAATTGGCTGCTGGAAAAAACACAAGTGTCATAATTGGTCACCTTCTGCAGCTGCTCATACTGGCTCTAAAAGGCCTAAACTTAGAGTTTCACTATGAAAAAAAAGGGAAAGAAGAGCAAGAGGTAGAAATAAAAGAAAGCACAATAGGTTTACAAAATATTTTTTTGTGTCACTGGTGAAGGAGGAAGGAAAGATAAAGTTGATCCACCCATTACCATCAGGTACTCAGCCCTCCCAGAATCACTGCTGGCTGGATCACACCTTCTTTATCATTAGAACCTTAAGTCAAATCCCAGAGGATTTTCAGACACCCTTAAACTGTCACAGATGGTGGTGTGCTAATAACTTGGTCTCTGGTTGCCCATTTAGCATTTGTACACCACAACAGCCCTGCAACAAACCAGAACCGGCTTAAGCTGCTGCCGAGTTCCCCTGCCAAGGGTGATGGGGGCTCTGTTCTGGGCTTCCGAAGGCTGCCGCTGCAGAGCCGAGTCTTTCATGAGGGCAGCGCTGTGGAGTGGAAAGAGCCTGGACTTTGGAGCCTGATAGATCGGCAGCATCTTGGTTGTGAGTAGACAAATGGCAAATGACTAGTGTTGTGTACAAAGGGCTCAGTGAATGATATCTGTGGGTCATACTAATGACATAGGATGGAAGGGAAAATACCAGGGGAAAAAATAAATCATAAACAGAGTGGGTGATGAGACAACAAACATCTTAGCAGGGCACTTTAATTTAGGAAAGTGATTCAATAGGAAAGCTAAGAAAGGTTGACAGCTTTAGAGAAAGACATTTTTTTTTTTCTCTTGCATCGATCTTCATGGAAAGTGAAGAGGGAATGATGATTCTGAGGGCAGTAAATCTTTGACTACCTTAGTCTTCTGTAGATGCAAGCAAAGTACTGCTAGAAGGGGCCAGGAATTAAGAATTAGATCTTTCAAATCATAGCTCTGACCTCTGTTAACTGTTTATAGTCTCATAAATAAATGGTGTTTTGAGGTCTTGGTTTCTTTCCCTCATCTGTAAGAAGGTGAGAAATACATGTCTTTGTTTTAACCAGGAGGTTTCAAGACCCAAATGAAATAGCATTAATTCATTTATTTACCTTGTTTATTCATTTACCAAATATGTGGGTATTGTCTACAATGCACCAAGCACCGTTCTGGGTGCTGGAGATACAGACATGAACAATACAGACTTAAGTCACTGCTTTTACGGAGGTTAAATTTTGGTAGTAGGAGAAAGATAAAGAAATCAAATGTATAATATGTCAGGTGTTGATAAATGCTATGCAAAAAATAAATAGCTAAGAAATAAAATTACATAAAAAGCTTTATAAACTAAAGAACTATACAAATTTAATATTTTACCCTACTTTCAAGCTTCACTAATTTATAGGATTTAGCTCAAGGTCTTTGGCACTGGAGAATACATTGATTCTTTCAAACAAGGGAATTCTCATTATTATTTGTTACAAGATCAACTTTTTAAAAAAGGCCCCATTTTCCCACTTTTTTCTAAGTCCTTATATTGTCACGAGGCTTCTGGGAAAAGACTCGTCTTCTTTTAAAGGCAGAGGGAGTTAAGCCAGTGTCATAATATCTAGGGCTTAAGTGTCTTCTGAATCCTAATTCCAACCTTCCTCTCTGTATGCCTTTGAAAAAAATTTTTTTCCCTAATTCATATTCTGGAAAATGGGAACAATGTTTTTTCATTACTCGGTGCTTTGTTTTGTTCTTAAGCTTGATAAAGATGGAATTATGCTATCTTTATAGATGCTGTGTATTAAATATTAATCAGTAGTAGTTAGACTCAGTTCATTTTATGTAATTTCTTGGTCACTATCAAAAGCACACTTTAAAAGGATTTATGAATATGACTGTGCCTCTAAATTGAAGGCATGTCTTTGAATAAAGAGAGTAGCAAATTGCTCTATTCTTCCACTGGGTGAAATTACAAAGTGAGTCTGAGAAGCCAGTTGCCGATCTTATTTTAACAATAGAACAGAACTCTTACCTAAGAGGCTGAGGACTACCAACTCTTAACTGGGAACACTGCTTCCATGTAACATGAGTTACCCTTGGGCATTAAGGTGGCAGCTCTGCTAAATCAAGGTAATGGAATTCAAATTAATTTCGATATCTGTTCCATTAAGCTGGGCCTCTTTAAAATGGAACTCCCTATGTTAACATTTAATAGTAACAGTTCATTATCTCTCATTCTAAGATGCTTAAATACTCTTTACACAGTCTCTAGTTACGGTAAGGTAGCTGATCTGTAGAAATATTTCCCAAGCCTGTTTAGCAATGACATGACATTACCTTTCTCCCAAAAGTCAAGGAGGGGTCAGTAAATAGGTACTGTGGACAACTCCTATAGAGAAGTCTTCTTTCACCTGTTCCCTGGATTCCAAGAACAAATATTAAAAGAATTGCTGGAGTGTTTTATAAAAGGATGAGCCTATAAAATGAGGGGTAGAATATGGATTGTGTTGTGACTTTGAAAACACCATGCTTTGGACCAGCAACCAGTATCATTAGATTTAAACTGTCTTCAAAGCTAAATCCAGGAATGTCTTCTAAAGTTGTTCCTCTGAAAAGTTTTGTTTAAATTGGGGAAGACCCTTGCAGATGTATTTTTAAAAATTGCCAGGAAGGCCAGAAATTAAGACAACATTGAGATCCTAAAACCTGAAATCCAATTTAATTGTCTCAGCATTGCGGGTTGTTTTCAAAATAATAGGTAATGAACACTTCCCTGTCTTCAGTCTATTTTATTTTTTTACTAAAGGAAACTAAAAGTTTTATCATTATTTTTTTTGGCAGTTTGTTAGAAGAACATAAAGTTTTCATGATAAACCACCAAATAAGTAGTAAGTTAATTAGGTATTTAAATGTTTTCTGAAACATTACTTTAAAAATCAATTACTTGCTTTGAGAAGTAGAATTTTTGTATGTCATAACTTCCACTATGAAACTCAACTTTTGTAAAGCTAACAATCATAAGATCCATTCCATTTCTTCTTTTCTGTTTTTTCTCTTCTGTACTCAGCAGGCTTTGCATTTGTGCACCTGAGGGAAAAGACAAACATGTTTCCTAAATAAAGACCTGTTATGCAATTTGCCAACATAAGGGAGAGAAATTCTCTGAGGCACACCCTCTTTGATACTTGACCAGAGCTGCTCTCTACCCATACTCCATCTCATAATTTGAAGAGAAAAAGAAAACATTGTTCCAGCTTATTCTGGTTTGAAATAGGCCTTTGGACGATATTTACAGAGTCATTTCCATAATAGTGTCAAAGCCCTCAATCTTTATTCCATGTTTTGAAGAGGAAAATCTCTCATTCAAGTGACCTTTATTTGCTAAGGTGAGAGATAGATGTGAAATAAACTCACAAAGAAAGTAGGTGGGAAAAACCAATAGGCATGCCCTGGAATTCTTTCCTGGGGTGTTAGGGTTTCCATTTAATTCTCAGCATTATTTGTGTTGAATATAAGGAAATTGAAATTTTATCTACTTCTGTTTCAGTTTCCCTCGAAAGTCCAGGCACATCTAATAATAAAATCACATTTATATACGTAATGACACATTTCTAAGATTAAAAGCTTAAAAAACGGAGAAATTTGCAAGATTAGTATTTAGAGAGCAGTCATATGTGTTGTCTCTTTGAAACTGATGAAAGTCATTCTACAAAAGAAATTTCAGTATTTTCTGTAGCCCTAGAAACAAGTTTTTTTTTATGGAGAGATTTTTGAATAGTGATTGGCTTTCGGTATTATTTTAAATCATGGAAGATAGAAAAATAAAATATAAATATACACAAGTTTTTAAAATTTCACTTTTTCAAAAGCTGCTTGGGGTTTCAGATGGAATTTTGATCTCTTTCTTATTTTGTGGGAAGAGTTTTGGCTTTTAAACTACACAGTGAATCTGACCCTTGTGAGCAAGAAAATTTCGGATGCACTTGGAACTAATGCTGTAAATTTTCTTACGTGTCTTAAAATAATTCAGAGCAATCTACACAAGATGAAGGAACATTTTATTTTTTTCATCCCTTTTGGAAAGTAAAAAGTACTACTGAACACAGAGTTTAAAAATAAAGGCATAATTTTTTTTCATGGATGCCAGCATGCTACTGGAGAGGTACAACAGCACTGAAAAGTCATCAGAGAACTGAATTCTAACCACTTAAAAATATTTTCTGCAGCCATCCCTTCCCTCTAATTTGTAAAAAAAACCCACTTCAAAACTTTCTGAGCAGTGACACAGCTGCACAGAATGAAGTGATAAAATAGCAATTTTTATAATCATAAATAGATTACTATTAACTCCAAAGTCAACGTACTAAAGTAATAAACTCAGCATTGTAATCTTAAAAATATATATTTTTTGTATGAATGATTTCATTTTCCAAAAGGTTGGAAAACTTTGGGCATACGAGTATTTCATAAGGACAAGTGAAGTACTGTACTTAAAGTAAGGGGCAAAGTTCTTTGGCTGATGTCATTTGTATGGCTTGGGAAGAGTGAAATCTTGTGTCTCATTTTTTTTCTAGTAAAAGGTGGATAAAGAGACCCTTGGCTAACAAGCGCAACTGTTCAAAAGTCTCAAAGTTAAGTTTTCTTTCTAAAGTTGTAACTGGATGAGATTGATAAACTATATATTAGGAAATGTACATAAGGAATACATTATAAATAAAGGCATGTGAGGTTTTCTCTTAGCTGAACTGGTTAGTGAGCAGATCTTTTCTCTTCCATCTGGTCTGAGCACTTTTACAGTCAGTATCTCAAACTGCAAAATTCCTGTGTGCTAAAGAATACATTGTTCTTCTGCATCATAATTTTAGCTCAGGCTCTCCTTGTGCTGTGTGGGGTTCTCCCCACCTTTCCAGGGTTATAAACAGGTCTTAGAGGCTTATATAATACCAGGGCATAGGGAGGCGAATTTGCAGATTCTCCTAAAGTCATTGATACACACCAGTCACTGCTGGGAATTTTTTAACAAAAAATCAGGAAAAACTCCATTCTCTTTGCCAGGCCCCATGTTAATTGGCTATCTTCATAAAACAATGAGTAAAAGGTTCAGGATTTTAAAAATATACATTAATCAGAAGAGTTGTTATAGCAATATCCCTTCTTATTTTCCATTCAAAGTAGAATTAAATAAAAATCAGATGCAAGCACACTGGCTTCTCACAATTCTTTGCTAACTAGGTTTCAGTTCTATTTCTCTGATCTAAGCAACAAAGACAAATCTTCACATATCCATCTGATGCCTCATCTTGGAGAAAGAAACAAAAAGAAGCTTATTCAGAGATAAGTTCAAAGAATACAACCTACTCACTTGTTTTTGAGAGTGGGGTAAACTGTCTTCCTCTTTTGTATCTAAGGTGATTGATAGGGATGATATTTAATTAGAATGTTTCCTTTCTCATTTGGGGCGAGCATCCTTTATTCTCTAGTGGAAATATTACAAAGTAGCAAGCTGTGGTAGGCTTCAGGAAGGTGCCTAATGAGTCTCACCTGGTATTCTTGAGTTTGTGTAATACCTTCTCACAATCAGCAGGCTCTGCTATGTAACCAAGTAATCTCACAGGAGATGCCAGTGTATAATTTCAGAAACTTGGCCTTAAAAGACATGTGGTTTCTGCCTTGGCTTTTCTTGAATCTCTTCTGGGAGAAGCCAGCCACCATGTTATATTCATCCTCAAGCAGCTCTATGGAGGAGAGGATGTGCAGCCTTTTGCCAAAAGCAAAAGTGAACCTGCCAGTTATGTGAGTGAGCTGTCCAGGAAGTAGATCTTTCAGACTCAGTTAAGCCATCTGATAAGAAGAGTCTCAGGTGACATTTTGATGCACGAGAGAGAGCCTGAGCCCAAATGACATAGCTAAGCCACTCCCAAGATCTTGACCCACAGAAACTGTATAAGATAATAAGTAATAATTATAATTTAAGCCATAAAATGTTGGGATAATTTGACATGTAGCAATAGAAAACTAATGCATAAGTATGTATAAAATTCTTATGAAATATGTAGATACCAAAGCTTTGAGGGGACTCCATTGCTTTCCCCTCCTCCTTTTGTAAAATAAATTATCTTTCGGGAATGGAATGGATGAAGTTTTGTGGTCCTGGTTCTCCAAATGACAGTCCATCTTTATCAGGTTCTCTTCCCCCCCCCCCCCCACAAGAAAGCATATATCAAATGACCAAGAGCTTGAGTCAGCTGAGGCAAGAGAGTCAAAAATTCTCCTGTTTGTGTCCACATGGCTCTCTTAGCTTCTCCATCTCTTTCTCTTCTTTGTTAGTCATGGTGGAGGTGGGTAGGTGGGGCTTAGGTAAATGTCTGCTGGTTTTGTACTAAGTCTTGGGGGAAAGTACGTATGAAAGATTATGGACCTTCCATGTTCTCATCTTCATAGATCCACCACAGTTAACTCCAGGAGTCATACCATAGGGTCTTCCTCATAGGACTTTCTGAAATCTCTTACACCAACAAGGTGCCTTGTTTCTTAAGCATTTGCAAATCAAACCCAGAAAAAGTCTTAGTCTTTTCTGCATTTTGCCTTGTTTCACCCTTACATTTAGGTATCCTGTTTGTTTGAATAGAGGTAAGGGAAGAAGAAAACACTGGGAGAAAAAAAAATGTTACTATTTTTAAAATATGTCAACACATTTACGACAATTAAACAAGGGTTTCAAGTTTCATCTAGCTTTTGCCCTAAAATTACATGTGAATAAAACTTATCTGAATATGGAGTTAGGCTTCAAGAATAAAATTTAAGTAAAGCTTAGAGACATCTGTGGGTCCTCAGTTTTTCAGAAAACCTGAACTATCCATTCCTATCACCACCACCACCCCTCTGCAAAAAAGATAAGTTTGACAGTTGCGTAATTTAGATACATTGTAATACCACAGTAACTACCAGCTTTCTTTAAATGTGTCACAAATTTAGACAAACTAGTTCTCAGTGCTGTAATTTATTGAACATGCATGCCAGTTGTGCCCGCAGATCTTACACATCAATATTACCTAGAAAGCTGTTAAAAATGCAGGTACTCAAATCCACCTCAATAATTCTAATTCAGACTGAATTGCCTCTGTTTCATTTAAGGCTGCGGTCATTTGTTATTACTCAAGGCACTTACTGACCAATAAGTTAATATTCTCACCGATGATTATGTTGGATTTGGAATTAATAAAGGTGGGAGAAATAATCATTACTAACTGGGAGAATTTTGTCTTTAGTTTGTGCAGAACTAAACAATTTGCAAAGCCCCGTCAGAGAATAATTAACACAGAAGAGGTGGAGCGAAGGCATGGAAAAAAGCACACCAGCTCTTCCGCTCAGAGCCTTCAGTTATGTTAAACAACAAATTACATCTTTAAACTATGCCAGTATGAGTTGGGTTTTCGGATACCTTACTGAAAAAGTCTTGACTGCCAGAATTCTGCACAAATAGTTGTTAAATAGATGCGTCAATGAAAGGCTGGAGGATGCACGGGGTGGAGGTCAAGCAGAGCCAACTCTCCCTGCCGTTTCTTGGAAGGTAGGAGACACCTCTGTTGTGCTGCACAGTTCCAGTGAAAACCATTCGTAGGAAATACAACATAAACAATGCCCTGTAGGATGTAGGCAACCAGGCAGCTCTGGGGGAAAGTGCTTGTGGAATAGAGAGAATTTGTGGTCCCTAGTTCTTGGATCTTTAGACCCTGGGTTCCCATTTCCCAAAAGTGGGCAGGCCTAGTTAGATTCCCTTGTGCTATGAAGTCATTACTCTTCAAATACATCCAGTTTCTTTTCCTTCCAGAAGATTTAATTTGGCTATGCTAAGTAGTATTTAGAAGATCTGTATTTCTTAAGCTCAGGCCTCATTACCATATACTTACATATAATTTAAATAAATGTTAGATAATTTATATTGTACTCTTTGTTATTTCCTTTTGATTTTTAATTTTTTAATTAAAAATTTTTAAATTATTTTTTAGAGAGAAGGGCAGGGAGGGAGGGAGGAAAAAAAGGGAGAGAAGCATCAATGTATGGTTGCCTTTCACCTGCCTCCAGCTACAAACCTGGCTGGAGACCTGGCTGGAGACCTGGTTATGTGCCCTGACTGGGAACTGAACCAGCAACCTTTGGGTTAGCAGGCCAGTACCAATCCACTGAGCCACCAGCCGGGGCCTAATTTTAAATTTATGATTACATTTTTTTCATTACCATTTAGTCTTCTTATGCTTCTCTCCCCACCAGTCACCATACTATTGCCCATGCCCATGCATTCTTTTTCCTTTTTGCGCAGTCCCTCTACCTGCTAATCACCCCCACCCTGCGATCATCCAGCTCTCCATCTATGAGTGTTTTCCCATTTTCCTTGTTAAGTTCAGTTTGTTCATGAGATTTTACATATGAATGAAATCATATGGCATTTGTCTTTCTCCGACTGGCTTATTTCACTTAGCACAATGCTCTGGAAGTCCAGCCATACTTTCATGAAGGGTAAAATTTTCTCCTTTTTTATGATTAGGTAGAATTCCGTTGTGTAAATACCCCATAGTTGTTTTATCCACTCATCTGCTGACAGACACCTGGGCTGCTGCTATATCTTGGTGATTGTAAATAATGCTGCATTGAACATAGGGGTGCTTATGTTCTTACAAATTAGTGTTTTGGGTACCTTTGTGTATATTTCCACAAGCTGGATTAAAAAGCAGATCTATTTTTAATTTCTTGAAGTCTCTCTGTACTGCTTTCCACAGTGGCTGCACCAGTCTGCATTTCTACCATCAGTGCACAAAGGTTCCCCTTTCTCTACATCCTCACCAGCACTTGTTGTTTGTTGATTTATTGATGATAGCCATACTGACAGGTGTGAGGTGGTATCTCGTTGTGGTTTTAATTTGCATTTCTCGGATGATTAGTGACATTGAGCATCTTTTCATATGTTTTTCATTTATTCAATTATTTTAAATTTTATTGTTGTATTACATTTATTTTATTTCCCCCCTCCACTGCTCTCTCCTGCCCCACCCTCCCCATCCCCCCTCCCATGTTGTTCATA
Source organism: Noctilio leporinus (assembly GCA_004026585.1). Lineage (NCBI taxonomy): Eukaryota > Metazoa > Chordata > Mammalia > Chiroptera > Noctilionidae > Noctilio > Noctilio leporinus. Next base: position 46,428 of record PVIW01009403.1, read on the forward strand.
CCCATGGGTCATTCAAGGCTAGTTCCTTGACTTAAACTGTTCCCCTTCTTTGCTTCCTCCCTGCCCCCTGCACACAGTAAGTCTGTTCCTTGTTTCCATGCTTATGGTTCTGTTTGCTTGTTTGTTTCATTCATTAGTCTTCTGTATTGGTTGAGATCATATGGTATTTGTCTTTCACTGACTGGCTTATTTCACTACATGTTCCATCCATGTTGTGGCAAAATGTAGAAGTTTCTTCTTTCTTTCTGCTGTATGGTATTCCATTGTGTAAATGCACCAAAGTTTTTGATCCATTTATATACTGATAGGCACGTAGGCTGTTTCCAGTGGCCATCCGTATTTCTTCTTTGGAAAAGTGTTTATCAAGGTACTTTGCCCATTTTTTAATTGGATTGGTTGTTTCTTTTTTGGTGTTGAGTTGTTAAGTTCTTTATGAATTTTGGATATTACCCCCTTATGAGATGTAGAGCAAATATGTTCTTCCATTCTGTGGGTTGTCTTTTTATTTTGTTGATGATTCCTTACTGTGGAAAAATTTTTTAGTTTGTTGTAGTCCCATTTGTTATTTTTTTCTTTTGTTTCCTTTGCTTAGGGAGATGTATTGATAAAATATTGCTATGAGCAAACTCTGATACTTTGTTATGTTTTCTTCTACAATTTTTATGGTTTGGGATCTAACATTTAAGTCTAATCCATTTTGAATTTATTCTTCTGTGTGGTGTAAAAAAGTGGTCTAGTTTCATTTTTCTGCATGCATCTGTCTAGTTTTCCCAACACCATTTAGCCCATTGTATATGCTTGCTTTTTCTGTTAAATCTTAATTGACTATAAAGATGTGGTGTTATTTCTGGGCTCTGTATTTTGTTCCATTGATCTATGTGTCTGTTTTTATGCCACTACCATGATGTTTTTATTACTCTGGCCTTATTGTATAGTTTTATACTTTATATATACTTTTTATGGTATAGTTCCCACTTTGTTCTTCTTTCTCAGGATCACTGTTGCTATGCAGGGACTTTCGTGTTTGCATATAAATTTTTGAAATATTTGTTCTAGTTCTATGAAATATGTCACTGAAATCTTGATAGGAATTACATTGAATCTATAGATTCCTTTGGGTTTATGGACATTTTAATGATGTTAATTCTTTCTATGAAGTAGTACTCTATTAAAAATAATTTACTAAGTCAATTCATGGTAACTCGACTTAATAATGTATTATTCTGTAAAATATTCAACTAGCTACATTTTTTTTTAACAACTTTGGATTTCTTTTTTATATCTATTCATTGACTTGGGGTAAGTCTTTTCCTGCTGTTTTTCTGGGTTTTTCGTTTTGTTTTTTATTTCTTTCTCTAACTTCTTTGTACGCTCATTCAGTGATTCGAAGACACGGGGAAGAAAGCATGGAAAAGAAATTGGAGTCTTATTTCTGTCTTTAAATTTGGTATATGCTTCCTCAACATAATTTACCTCAGGAATTATTTTAGAAGTGTTTTCCCTGAAATTCTGTGAACCCTGTTGTATTGAGATTTTCAGTGACTACTTCTATTTGTCCAGCAGTGGGTCCAGCTGAATTAGTTCCCACGGTAATGTCCAAAATGTTGAGAAAAATCTGACTTATTTTTTCCTATCTGTGGAGAAGGAACACGTTACTATGCTCAAAGAAAAGTGCCAATCTTTGAAAATTTACTTTTGCAGTGTCTAATGGAGTAATGTGCAAGCATTTTTGTCGGGTTTTGAAAATACTATATCTTGTAATATTTTTGTAAGTGGCTAAACCTAAGAAGTATGTTCTACATATTTTTTAATTTAATAAAACTAAGTCAACAGCCAAGATTGTTATCTTTTCATTGAACATTTCATTTGGAAGGGTCATCATATTCTATACAGTAGAAGAAGGTATGCAGTTTTAAGTAGCAGCCGGCATAAATGCATTCCACCCTGGAATTATTTTCATTCTGCATTGAAACGCTCCATCTCCTTAACATTTCTTAGTTTTCAGAAATAGAAGGAGATCAAGGCATAAAACAGTTGTCTGCTTATGACACCTTGCTAAGGCTACTGGCACAAGAGCTTTGTGAGTTAATAGGAAAATACTCTCCAATGTTAAATTTCTCTATTTATGGACCACTCACTGCAAAGTGAAGTGATGCTTTCTAACTTTCAGTCAATATAGAGGTGTAGGTAAAAACAGCTTGCTTCCTCACACAATCATAGCAAAAAGTACAATTAGACCACAAAACAAATATCACCCAAAATTGAGCTGTGTGGAAGTCCAACAACCAAGTAATTAAAGAAGCCACATTCATCCAGATGAGCCATGTTACTAAGATAAGGAGTCAAAACTGCTCTACTTAATACACAGATACAAACATAGGGAGGCTGCCAAAATGAAGAGACAAAGAAATATGGCCTGAAGAAAAGAATGAAACCCCAGAAAAAGAACTAAACAAAATGGAGGTTATCTATCAGGCACAGAGTTCAAAACACTGGTTATTAGGATCCTCAAGGAACTCGTTGGGTACTTCAACAGCATAAAAAAGACCTAGTCAGAAATGTAGCTTACACTAACTGAAATAAGGAAAAATTAACAGAGAACAAACAGTGGAGTAGATAAAGCCAAGAAACTAATCAATGATTTGAAACATAAAGAAGAAAAACATTTAATCAGAACAGGAAGGAAAAAGAACCCCCCCCCCCCCCCAAAATGAGAAAAGGCTCAGAAGCTTCTGGGACATCTTCAAACATACCAACATTTGAATTACAGGGGTGACAGAAGGAGAAGAGAAAGAGCAAGAAATTGTAAATTTACTTGAAAAAATAATGAAAGAAGAAAACTTCCCTAATTTGGCAAAGGAAATATGCATACAAGAAGCACAAAGAGTCCCAAACAAGATGGACCTAAAGAGAACCATACCCAGACACATCATAATTAAATGCCAAAGCTTAAAGATAAAGAGGGAATCTTAAAAGCAGCAAGAGAAAAGAAGTTATTTGTCTACAGAGGAGTTCTCATTAGACGGTCAGCTGATTTCTCAAAAGAAACTTTGCAGGCTAGAAGGGACTGGCAAGAAATATTCAAAGTGATGAAAAGCAGGGACGTATAACTAAGATTACTCTACCCAGTGAAGCTATCATTTAGAATGGAAGGGCAGATAAAGTGCTTCCTAGACAAGGTAAAACTAAAGGAGTTCATCATCACTAAGCCATTATTATATGAAATGTTAAAGGGACTTATTTTAGAAAAGGAATATCTAATCTATGAACATTAAAATGGTAATAAATTCACAACTATCAACATCTGAACCTAAAAAACAAAGTAAGCAAAGAATAGGAACAGAATCATACATATGGAGATCATTTAGAGGGTTATTTAGTTGGGAGGGTGAGGCAGGGAATGGGTAAAAAGGTGCAAGGATTAAGAAATGCAAATTTGGGACCTGGCTGGTGGCACAGTGGAATAAGATGCCAGCCTGTGAGCCCAAAGATCGCTGGTTCAATTCTCCAGCCAGGGCACATAACCACGTTGCAAGCCAGGTCTCCAGCCAGGTCTGTAGCTGGAGGCAGGTGAAACGCAACCAAACATTGATATCTCTCTCCCTCTCTGCCTCTCTCCCTTACCCTTTTTCTAAAAATAATGAAATAAAATCTTTAAATAAATAAATAAATAAAAGTAGAGGGAAAATAAATGTTATAAAATATCTATAGTTTTATAGAAACTTTTAAAATAGTATTTTGTATTTAAGAGAAGCTATATTATTTCAAATGTAAAACTACCCACATGCAAAACTCTAATTGGATAGCAGATTCTTCATCACAGCATTTCCTTCTACAGTACTTGTTACATTTTCTGGTTTTGTTGTCCTCTTCTGCTTCTCCACACCAAAGTTTTCCCAGTAGAATATCTTTGACTTTGCTCGTATCCTCCACTCTTCTCACTGAAAATCCATGTCTGTAAGTCCTCTTAAAACATTTCATAAAGTTACCTCCCTTTAGGAGGTGTTTTCTGATTAAATCTATCCCAGTTGGATTACTTTTTAATGTAAATTTTCAGCTCTTATGCACTTCATTTTAAGAAGTTACTTAATGATGGTTATGTCACTTTAAGTAGTAATTCTGTGCAAATTATTTTTTGAAGATTTTATTTATTTATTTTTAGAGAGTTGAGAAGGGAGGGAGAAAGAAGGGGAGAGAAGCATCACTGTGTGAGAGAAACATAGAGTGGTTTCCTCTCCCCAGACCCCCCAACCAGGGACCTGACCTGCAACCCAGGCATGTGCAGTGACGGAGCATCGAACCAGTGACCTTTCACTTCACAGGATGACACCCAACCCACTGAGCCACACCAGTCAAGGCTGCAAATCATTTTTTATTAAAGCACTCTTTTGTGTCCAGAGGGTAAATTCTCAAAGTACAGAGGCTAGGGCTTGGCTATTTTTGTTTCCCATAAAAACACTGGAAGAGTGGATCTACTAATTAAATGGCCGAAAAATACATAGTAACTGGTGAGCCAAGAATCTTGTGAGAAAAACTGGTCAGAGATAGTTGGGTAAAATTCTGAGCTCTTAGATGCTGGTTGAATCACATCTCACGTGCTGATGTCGGCTCAGCTCTGCTGGTTGTATCCAAACTTGCAACACTGTGTGTTTGAAGGAAAGGTGTTCTGGCTACTTGGTCTCCATCTTATAATATGACTTACTGTTGTTGGGGACAGGAGCCCTAGGAGACTGGCCCAGTGTCTGGTTTTATTATGGCTTTTGACCACTCCCTTAGGTCCTAACTGATAGTACTTTTATACATTAGGTAGTGTTTGATAACTGGGTATTGTGTTATTTTGAATTATTTTTATATTTTCCCTTCTCAGTTCTAAAAGAACACAATTCATAGGACTAGAGGTTATTTCTAGTGTCAATGATTACTTGCATTCCCTTAGAAATTACAATGCACAGGTTAGAAGTTTATTCCTTTTCACATAGTTAGGCAGCTTTCTTTATAAAATTGGTTTTTTACTCACTGAAATGTGGCATTTGACATAGGGTCAATATCAGTCAGAAAGTTTTGAGCAGGGTGTTAATATAGTGGTAGGTGCTTATTCTTTCCAGTAATGATAGTTTCTGAAAGGGGGAAATTTGGGCAGCAACTGCTTCATATAAAAGAAAATCTGAGGGAAAAAATTGGGAGTTAGGGAAGGAAGCTACCTAACTGACAAATATCTTACTTCTCTAAGTAACTTTTTTCTCTGCACCCAAACAGATATCCTTGCACCTTTGTCAAGGCCGTGCTGATGTTTGTGTGAGAGAGAGGGAAGGCGTAATCATACCCACATTTTCCTTATCCAGCCTAGATGTCTCATGTAAAACATGCTTCTTGGGATGGCACTTTGCAGCAGCTGCAGCAGCTAGAGGCATATTTCTTACATTTTCTTCACCTTCTGCTGTTGACTAAACAGGAAGATTACCTAAGACATTGGGAATTAAAAAGGTGTCTTTTCAAGGGTCTGGTCTCCAAAATATATAAAGAACTAACGCGACTCAACACCAGGGAGACAGACAGCCCAATTAAAAAATGGGCAAAGGACCTGAACAGACAACTCACTGAGGAAGATATACAAAGGGCCCAGAGGCATATGAAAGAATGCTCAACATCACTAGTCATCAGAGAGATGCAAATTAAAACTGCATTAAGATACCACCTCACACCTGTCAGAATGGCAATCATCAGCAAA